>MU263213.1:37500-47313 GCA_020310875.1 Ceratopteris richardii
CCACAACTTACCAATGATGTCTCTAGCAACCTATTCTAGGGATATTGGTCCATGCACACTCAACTCAAGTTGGTCTTTTCCTAATATATTAGTATACGTTCAAAGTTCACAGTTATTCAAACTTACAAACCCAAGATAGAGAAGACAAGCACAAACACATAAGAAAAAGTAATAACAAAAGCAAGAGATGACACAAAAAATAAGATCTATATGTCATGAAAAATACAAACAAGTAAGAAAACCAATACAAAATGAACAAGAATAAAAAAAATAAACAATATTTAAATTTTAAAATACAAATATATAAAAAAATAACACACACACATATATATAAGCAAATTTTGAACGATAAAAAATACAAAAAAAAAGTGCATCTTCAACTTCTATATCTATGCAAAACAAGAAGTATCAGAATTAAGCTTCAACATGCATAGCTTGGACAAATAGCTATGACAATCGTTACTCACATCATTAGTGCCCTAGAGTAGGTGAAGACTTTAATAAAGAGTCGTTCTAAATAAAGACCTCTTACAAAGTCAATGAGACAAGTTTCTATCACTTTCAAAAGTGAAGTGAAAACTCAGTTGTGATAAAAGTGTTGCACAAAGAACAAGCCAATCATAATAAAAATAATATTTAAATAGCAAAAAAACAAATAATAATAAATAAATAAATAATAATAAACATCAAACAAAAGATTAAGGAAGAATAAAATAAAATTAAAAATTAAAAATCCACACATACACACACACACACACACACATATATATATATATATATATATATATATATATATATATATATATATATATATATATATATATATATATATATATATATATATATATATATATATATATATATATATATATATATATATCATGGACAAAGAAAACATCTTGAATCTCAAATTCCATGTCACTTTCTTTATCTCATGATTGGTTCAGATCTTGGAGAGTCCTATTTTGGCTTGTTGATATCATCGATGATATCATCACTTCATAACTACTATTGATGAACCTCCCTTGAAAACCTATATAAGGAGGGATTGGCCACATATATACTTAGTCTTGGCAATGATAGACTTGGGAGCTCAAGGAGTTGTGACCACCAAGTAAGTACTCTCCAAATTCCAGTTCCAGTTATTTTCATGTTCCTTGTTCTAGTCCTAATTCATCTAGTATCCTAGATATCATGCCTTGTCCTTTTGTGCTCTCATAGTACAAGATCTTGTCAAGTTATTTCTTGTATCTAGTTCATCTCCCTCAAGGGGTTTCTTGTAATCCAGATATCTTGTTTTATACCTATGGTCTCAGGTTGTGGGACCTCTTCTATCATCTCTAGTCAAGTGATCCATACCTATCGATCCCGGGTTGTGGCACTTCTTGTATTAGTTACATATTCTTGTATTATTTTCCCTACATGGGTGATCTTGTAATCAAAAGTATAATTATGAAACCCTTTCTAGTCTAGTCAGAGGGCACAATCTAGTGCTTCCCTGACATTTTGGCAAGACTACCTTCATCAAGTCCTAGCACCATGGATTCCATAAGCAAGGGGATTCAATCTACCATAAATTATTCAAAAGGACAAGTACAAGAGCTAAAACGATTGCTACAACAAGGTGATCACTTAGTTTCAAGATATGCCTTAGATATCAAGATATTATTTCATGCATCTACATATCAAGAAGACTACAAGATTAATAAGTTTTGAAGTGGCCACAAACCTAAAGTGAAGTATCTCTTATTACCCATGCCTCAAGTAGATACATTGGAGGATGTTCTCAATCAGGTAGCTCAATGTGAGAATCATTCGTTCAAAGGAAGCCAAGTCCAGAAGATAACAACATTGAGTAATCAAGACACCCTTCATCAAGAATATGAATAAACAATCCTTGAAGATTACAAAATCATTAGAAATGATATGGAGCATACACATTATGAAGATAACCAGAAGGCAAAGGACAAGAAGAAGTCCATGTTTGATTAAGGAGGTATGCTTACTCACGTCTCTCCATCAAAGATCTTGGAAACACCAGAATATACCACTAGAAGTTTGAAGGATCTATCTTGTGAAGAATCCATGCACTTGGATAATATCAAGGTTGGGAAACTTATACCAAAGCAAATATAACATCAAAGAGTTAATGGATTATGCTTTTATTATGGAGACCATGACCACATGGTATCCAACTTTCCTAAGAAGAAGAAACAATTTGGGTTCAAGACTTCCACAAACACCATCCCACATCAAGAGGATCATCATCAGAATCAAAAAAGGAATACAATCCATCATGAGAATTATACCTTGAATTATGTACCTAGATATACTACAAACCCTTTCCAGTTTCATCATGGATATCCATCACCATCATTTTTTAGTACCACATATCAAGAACTCTACAAAGACGAAGAGCTATGAAGATTCAAGTTCTAGAAGATCTCACACTCACATAACTTCTCCTCATGGAACTCGTTGCTTGAGGGGGAGGTGATGTCATCGACAAAGGAAACCATCCTAAACCGCAAATTCCATGTCACTTTCTATATCTCATGATTGGTTTAGATTTTGGAGAAACTAATGCTTCCATTGCATCTAGAACATGCCAAAATCCTAAGATCAATTATCTACTTACTAGATCTTGACATTCGGAGGTCCTGTTTTGAATTATTAAAATGATTGATGATATCATCAATTCATAACCACCATTGATGAACGGCCAGGGTTGGTCACATATATACTTTGTTTTAGCAATATCAGTCTTGGGAGCTCAAGGAGTCATGGCCACCCTCTCAAAGTTCCAGTTCCAGTTCTTGTCTAGTTCCTTGTCTAGTCTTTATTAGTCTAGTATACTAGACATCCTACCTTGTCCTCTTGTAGTCTTGCAGTATGAGATTTTGTCAAGTTATTTCTTGTATCTAGTTCATCTCCCTCAAGGAAGTTCTTGTAGTCCAAATATCTTGCCTCATTCCTACGGTCCTAGGTTGTGGGATCTCCTCTATCATCTCTAGTCGAGCTATACATACCTATCAGTCCCAGGTTGTGGGACTTCTTGTATAAATTACATATTCTTGTATTATTTTCCCTACATGGGTGATCTTTTAATCAAAAGTATGATTCTAAAACCTTGTCTAGTCTAGTTACGGGGCTACATATACATATATATATATATATATATATATATATATATATATATATATATATATATATATATATATATATATATATATGTGTGTGTGTGTGTGTGTGTGTGTGTGTGTGTGTGTGTGTGTGTGTGTGTGGAGAGAGAGAGAGAAGGTAAATTTTTTTGAAAAAAATAAAATAATAATGATAATAATAATAATAAATGAATGAATAAAAGGACCAGAATAAAGCTATAAATAAAGAGTGAAAGAATGCCCCAAATATCTTATCATTAACGATTAAAAAGTTATCCCTTCTTATTGAATTTACTAATGATCAATTTGAACATATGAAAAGAAGAACCATCAAAGAAATTCTTATGAAGTAAGAAAGTCCTTACCTTCTTTAACCCTTTCTCGAAAGAACAAGTAGAGAGACTTGTTGATAACATTGAACTAGAAATGAAGACAAGCTTGAACAAAGACAAGAAAATATAAACAACTAAGAGCAAACAACATCATACTTTGCTAAATGAGAAATATTTGAATCAATATGAAGCATTTGAATCATGCTAATGCTAGCAAAGTTTGGTTTATATTTTATCATAATTATCTACTTCCAAACTAAAAGGAGATTGAAATATTTTTAAATCTAGAAAATAACAAGAATCACCATGTGAAGTACAATAAGCTCACAAAAATATTTGGGAAAAATATCACCACCAAAAGCATCATTATTTAAATACATAAAATCTTTAAAAGAACCAAAATCAAGAACAAATTTATCATCTACAAAGCATCTAATATTAGAAAGTTTGTGTATAATGATAGGACAAGATAGGGAAAGTATTAGCTAAAACAACCCTTTCCATAAATTAGAATTCATAAGTAAGAAGATAAAAACTTAACAAGAAAGATAGCATAATTGATATGCATAGGATTCCAATACATTGTTTGAACAAATGCATCACCAACTAGAATATACACGTTTTTGCCAAAGAAAATCTAATCAAATAAAAATATCACTTTCATTTACTATTCTACTGTAATGTTCTTTCTACTATCTATATATACGGTCTTGGATAAAATAATTAAAATGAAATGCAAAATTTTTCTATCGAAAGAGCCTCACATCTACCTTTGTGCTGAATCTAAAAGAGAAAAAATTCCTAACTAAAGAAGAAACCCTATTTTTAGACCATTCAAGTCCAAACTTTGTATACACAGTGGTGAAGTCCAAAAGTTTGAAGTCCCAAGGGAAATATTTTTCTTCTAGAGTTCTTGAGAGTTGAGAGACTTATTACAAGATACCATCTAGAGAAAGTATCTAAGATCCAACTCGAGGAATTTGGTTCATTCTGCTTTTTTTAATAACTCCTTTCCAAAAATAATAAAGAGTAGGTAAAATGGCTTCAAAATGATTGCTTGACCATTTGGAAACATCCATGAGATATATATTACAAGAAGCAAACTATAAGTCTTGATTTGAGGGGATTCTTATGGAATTTCCAATTATATATAAAATGGTGAACTTGGATCCAATTGAAACCATAAGATTTACAAAAATCTTGATGCTTTGAATATAATTTCTCCAAAAGAAAAGAAACATTATCAAACATGATGCGTAGAGTAAAATTTTTTTCATAAGACACTCTACACGAAACTTTTTTCAAGTAAAAACAAATTATTAGGACATTTATCCACATAAGCAATTACAAAGTTTTTATTAAAAAATTAGTCTATCAAATAAATTCTCAATAAGGTATCTAATGAAGGAGAATTTCTCTCTCTAAGCTAAATCAACCTTCATAGAAGCTTTCTTTATTACCATTGATTTCCAATGTTGTAAGAATTCCATGAATGCCTAAAAATTCTTCAAATTTTCTAATGAAATCATCAATATTCCTTTAGAAAAATTTATTTCAAACCACTAGTAGGGGGAATAGAACAATCAATCGAAACTATGTGACCCAAATCTTTGTTTACGAAAGAAGAAAAGGAAACATTACTGGTTGGTATAATGAGTATTAACTAAAGCTATTTTGAAAGAAGACCAATGAATATGGCCATTATCTAAATAATGCAAAGAATTTAAATTAGATCTAGCTAAGAATTTGAACCTTTCTCTTCCACTGCTATAAACACAAAAAGGAATAAAATTAGAAGAAGAAGTTGAAAACACGTACATGGTCGAAATTGAAACTCAAAGTCGATGAATAAGTATTAAAAATCTCAACGAAACATACACTTGAGAGTTTTGAAAGTTACCTTCTATGTGTTTAATAGAAAAACAATGAAATGCTTCAAAACCATTTTTTGCAATGGATGATGGAGAGTGTTAATCTCCAAAAGAACAACCTACTCTTGAATTTAGAACACCTCTATATCAAAAGTAAGTCAAAACCTTCACCAATTTAAGCTATCAATGATCAATTATCAATTTCTTGACTAAACTGTGAAGAAGGAATTTCCTCAGAAAGTCTGCTGCATAGATCTTGCTCATTGACTGAGTAAATGTGTAAAGTTTTTTATGAAACTTTGCACAAGGTGTCACCTAAGGATTGCGCACCTTCTCCAAGTCGAATTACTTCAAAAGGTTCAGTAGATCTTGAGAAATCTACTCACCAAGTCAGCTATGTCTAAATCTGCACTTTTGAGAAGTCGATTTGGACACCCCTAACTTCTTAACTTTAATTCTCTCAGTATAGAACCCGTTTAAGCAAATGCTTTTAGCCACGAGTAGCTTACCTTCCAACTTAAAGATTAAGTGCTTACTTGCACAAAACTTTAAACTGTGGAGTGAGAAATGATCAAATCATTAAGATCAAAATTTGCGCCTGTTTCAGGAACCAGTGAGTACTTTCTCACATGCAAATGTTCCTACACACAATTCTCTTAGCCTGATCACAATTAGACTCTCAAACTCTAGCCATACATTGATTAACTATGGACTTAGATATCTCCAAAAGGAATTCACAAAAGATCTATCACACAGAGAGAAAACACAGAAACATCGGGCGCAATTTTTCCTTCTATTTCTCAGAAATTTATCACTGAGTGAGGATGGAGAGTTCAACTCACTTCACACATGTCTAATGACATTTTCTACTTCTGAATACACTAATCTCATGATCTCCTATTGTCTCTCCTTGTCTTCTCTCATTGCCCAGACATTTTCAAAAGTATTTATAGGCAATTATGTACAGACTTATATCAAAGCATAAGTATAAGTAACCTATGTCTTAACTAATGTACATATGTGTACATGTCTTTCACTATGTGAATGTATCCATCTTCTTTGCTTCAAAACTTGATCTCATCCCTATCCTTTGTCCTTCAAATCTTCAATTGGTGATTGGTCTGCACCAACAATGGATGCATAAAGAGGATTCACTTTTTCAATCAAAATTCTTCTAGAATGAATTTTTCTAGCTTCTCTAACATGCTTTTGAAAAGAACAAATGTAGTCCTAAAAGTTTGACCAACATACAAATATGAACTATTGTAAATGTTATAAATCACATAAATGACTTGTGAACAAAAAATAGGAATTAAACGATTAACTTCATGCAAATGTTTTTTTCTTTAATGCCTTAAATGAAGAAGAGATTTTAATGAATTACTAGTATAATGAGTATTAACTAAAGCCATTTTGAAAGAAATGAAGAAGAGCTTTTATCGAATTATTGGTATAATGAGTATTAACTAAAGCCACTTTGAAAGAAGACCAACGAATATGACCATTATCTAAGCAATGCAAAGAATTTTAACTAGATCTAGCTGAGAATTTGAACATTTCCCTTCCACTACTATAAACGCAAAAAGGAGTAAAATTAGACGAAGTTTGAAACACATAACTAGTTGAAATTGAAACTCAAAGTCGATAAATAAGTATTATGAGAAATGTGTATAATAAGGTCAAAAAATCATATCAATGCCTTCCTAAAGGATAAAAATCCTAGGTTAGAGAAAGTACTAACCACACTTCCCATATGTGTAGCAGCACTACTACCCAGCAATGGGTCCTATCCAAGGAGGACTTAGGTTCATCCCCCATAAGGAACACAGGGAGATTTTTGGCCAAAGAGGTCTAGAGTCTTTTAACTCAAGTTAGCGTGAGTTAACTTGAGTCCAAAGGGACTTAACTCGAGTAGCGACAACACCTACCACCAATGGAGTATAGTGGAAGATGCTAAATCAGTGGTGGAGATCACACCAAATACTAGAGATGTTGTATTTATTTGATTGAATAATAGAAAAATCCCAAATATGTTCAGCTCATTTGGGGATTTTTGAATAAATCCAAATAAAAGATTGGATATGAATTTATTTTTTATCAAAAAATTTTCGATCAAAAAAAGTTTTCGATCGAAAAGTTTTTTCTAAGCAGAAAAATATATTTTTTGATTCAATCAAAAAGCGTATTCCCCACGTGCTTCCTAGCAAGTTGTTAGAGATTTTCTAGTATCATAGCATTCATAGAGCTCTTTCCTCACCATATCATTCAGGTACTGATTTATTTTTCATTTATTTTTTACTTTATTGTTATGTTTATTGTGTGTCATGCATATGTTATGATTTGCATATGCATCTCTTACATATGTATGATTTGTATTTATGTTATTAGTTTTTATGTTTTTTAATCATCAATAGTATACATGCTCGACTCGTGAAAGCATTTCTTACTTGTATACTTTGATTAATAAAATTTAAAATAAAGCAATATTATTATTGTTTGACTCGCTACATTGATTCTTAATTTCATAGTAGTAAAGGACTGAGCAATAGATCTATTGAGATTGTTTGAATTGCCCCCTCTATCCCTACTTTCTCAATAGTATAGGGAGTGTATAGGGACTATTGTGATTTTATGATCCTTTGACTCTTACTCTCACAACAGTCACTTAGATTCGTGTGAGCATAATTACACAGTGTAGGGTCATAGGTGTATAGAAACTATTGTGATTGACTGATTCTTTGACTCTTACTATCAAAATAGTTATATACATTCATGTGATAAGAATCATAGATATTATAGGAAGTGTTTATGAACTATTATGAATGTCTGATCCTTTTACTCTTACATTCTTAATAGTTACATAGATTCACTTCAAGATTGTAATTAAACTTTCTATTCATTTATAATCTCCTTATCTAACTATCTATCCATTTATCTATCCATGAAATTATTCATCTACATATCTACCTATCTATCTATATTTATCTATATGTTCATCTATTTATTCGTGCACTTTATCATCTATCTATGTATCCACCTATCTATCTATTCAATTATCTATCCATTCAATTTTTAATATATCTATCATTTATTTATTTACATATAGATCTATCTATCTATATTTATCTATCCATTATCCATCTATCATTTATTTATCTATACATTAATCTACCTATATATAAACTTATTGATTTCTCTATCTATGTGTACTTAAAGATGTATTTAAGTATCTATCATTTTATTTATGAGTCTTGTTTTTTATTATTGCTTTTACGAATCATATTAGTGTTTAAAGATTTAATATTAATCAAAATTTTAATTTTATCTGATATTCTATTTCTTATATTTACACAGATAGCAAGTAAAATAAATAAGCACGATCGAAAGTTCTTAATAGATTTTCTCTGCTCATACATGTACGGAATGTGAGAAGACCAGATCACAATAGCAATGGATATATCAAATTACAAGGAGATCTAGAACAACATACATGAACATAAAAAATAAATTTGGAAGCATATCAAGAGGATAACAAGTACTAGGTGAATGTCCAAAGAGATCACTCGTATCTTCATAAAAATAGTAAAAGTAGTAGAATCTTTGGCATTGGATATCAGAACAATGTTAGGATTTATCAAAAAAACAAATTTTTCAATTTACACCACCAGAAGATCAAGAAAGGAAAGAGAGTGAGACCTGGCACCATCGAACAAGTTGAAAGACCAACGATGGCAACAACAATAGATCCATGTGTAGATATACATGTGAATATGGGAGATCAAACAACCAACAACCTATGTTTGCTACCATATTCATTTGTTCATTTTGAAGATGAAGGTCTTGTGGGGAAGGACAATATGGAATAGTATGGTCCATAAAGTCATAATAACCCATCCAAGGTTTATCAACAAAATTTATGTAGCAAAATTATTTAAACTACATGGTGAGGACTTACAAACATGAGAGGCTAAACCAATGAATGAGGCCACCATATTACCTATTACCCATAGTGGAATAATCAATCCACGTGCATTAGCTATACATCATAGTAGAAGCCCATGCGTTATTTTCAGATTATGGAATGGTGATGCATTGGCCATGTAGCTTGAGAAAATGAAAAATGAGTATTCAAATGTACCATGAAGCATAACTATCAAAGACACACAAGGGGATATAGCTATAAATAAAACAAATATTTGGAAGTTAATCAATGGATCGCTATGAATAGTGCCATTCCTACACACTTTTAATATTTTGCACAATGATCTCCATCCAAGCAACATACTATTACATTTTGAAGGCGAGTGTGCATACATCGCATTGTGACTTTGGAAGATCAACACATTCGCCCTCAAAAAAAAGCTTTCCAAAGTTAGCAAATCTTGACATATCAAGTAGAAATGGGTGGAGTCGAAAGTATTGGTGGATTGCAGTAGAATGCATATCCAC
>MU263214.1:0-47310 GCA_020310875.1 Ceratopteris richardii
TCTATCTATCTATCTATCTATCTATCTATCTATCTATCTATCTATCTATCTATCTATCTATCTATCTATCTATCTATCTATCTATCTATCTATCTATCTATCTATCTATATATCTATCTAGCTATCTATTTATATATCTATCAATCCATCAGTCTATCTATCTATCTATCTATCTATCTATCTATCTATCTATCTATCTATCTATCTATCTATCTATCTATCTATCTATTGTTTGGTGCATGACAATCATCAATTGAAGGATTATGAAGAAATGAAGTCAAGGAGTCAAGAAGAAAATAAAGTCAATGGTTGAAGGAAGGACATATTCAGAAAATCCAAAGACATGTATACATATGTACATTAGCTGACTTATACCTTTGTTTTTAGTCATACACTTGTATATATTCACCTATAAATATGTTGGAAAATGTCGGGCAACTAAGAGTAGAAGAGATTTGAGAATAGGGAGAGAGAAGTTAGTGTCATTAGACACGTGAAGAGTGAGTGAATTGACCATCCTCACTTAGATGTAAATTTTCTGAGAAATCGAAAAGTTTTGCGCCCGATATTTTGCTGTCTGCTCCCTCTGTGTTTAATATTTTGAGAAATCCTTTTGCACGTATCTAAGTCCATAGCTAATCTATCTGTGGCTAGAATTTGAGAGGTTAATTGTAATCAGGCTGTGAGAATTTTGATTAGGAACATTCATATGTAAGAATGTTCTAACAGTCGAGAAATCTGGCGCATATTTCATCTTCAATGAAATGATCATTGCTCAGTCTACAGTGTAAAGTTTTACACAAATGAGGGCTTAAAATCTAAGTTGGAAGGTAAGCTATTGTTAGCCCACAAAATGGTTGGTTTTTATGCACTAATATGTTTGTGTTTGGCAGGGGAATTTGTTTGATTTCAGGTACTTGAAGAGTTGATTAGATGTTTGATGGGAAGTATTTGGGGGCTTTAAAAACTAAGAATGTTGTCGTTTCCACCCCCCCCGTGACATCGTTCAGCGCTGTAGGGGATCTGTCACCAGCAAACGCAATGTTTGTTTTTTTCTCTTTTTTGGTTCTTGCCGTTGCCTACTCCAATGAATGATCCAACTGTATGCATGTGAATCTGTGGCTTCATACAATAAAAGTACTTTGAAAGCAAATGTTGCAAATGTTACTCTAGGGGATTAATGTGTTTGTCCTTTCTACTTCAGATATATTTATGAAGTCCTTGCACCATGGGTTAATATCGGTGGTATAACAAAGACACTGCTTGAACAAGGGAAAATCCCTTGCATCTTTCAAGATAGGGAAAAAAGGGACATACTATATGTAGAACCCTATGCAACTTTCCGTTTTTTGTCTGACAAGCTATTCACCTTTTTGTTTTGTGTGCAGAACAAAGGAAGTTTTTCTTTGTTGTTTTTTCTACATGATTATGTGGCAGCAAGGCCAACGGTGGGGAGGTTCTATCTCGTTTTTGTGGTTCTCTTTAGCAGGTGCAATTAGGGAAAAAGGGGAGACGGCAGTGAGCTAGAGACCCGCTGGAGATGCAGAAAAGGACGCCTAAAAAGGGAAGAGAGATATAACAGTTTTTTTGGCAAGTGCGTGAACGGGGGGCTTTTTGTGCAGGTATCTCGAGGGGGAAGCAGGCTATGAAGGGGGGGCTGCGTTTCTTGTGTTGGGGAAGCTATTGAGAAGAGCTTTTTTTGTGGCTTGGGGGCTCTTCCGATTTGCCTAGAGGAGAAGGAAGCAGACAACAGAAGGTGTCAAGGAGAAAAGAAGGCGGCTGCTCTTCAGTTTTGGGAAGAGGGCGTCTGCGTGTTCATCTCAAAGGGAGGAGGAACCGAACGTGTCGCTGGGGTAGGAGCCAAAGAAAATAAGACATTTGGAACATGATGAGTCACGATTGTCTGATGTGCATGGTGGGGGAAGGGCATCGCTGGAAGTGGCATGACGGAAACGTTCTATTGACAACATTTTGTTGATAGTGAGCGATAGCAATTTGCTCAACTCGGATTGGGATTTACATGACAAGGGGGGCTGAAAGATACAAGCGATGTCCGAATCAAGGTGTATGCTGAGGCACAACTTCCAAAGACACTCTCCCTGGGATTAGCAGGTGTACATCTGGACAGCATCTACAGGTCACCAGTTCACAAAGATGTGGGAGGCGATGAAGGCCTTTGCTCAAGCTCCTACATCCAAGCGGGTAATGCAGCTGGTCCACATTCTCTTGATGGATAGCACATTTACAACTCCATCGCCTCCATGTCGATGATTGATTTGGATGCATTCAGTTCCTATGAGAGACTTTTCGGTACGCTACCAATGTTAGATTAATTTGTATGAAGGGTGCAATGTAAAGCTTCAAGTCTGTACACCACTCCATGTTTCTGGTTTGCGAATGACATGTTTTCACACAAAATATATTCATGAAAGATATGTAGGAGGAATAGCGGTTATTTCGATGCAGGTTTGAAGGGCATGTGCTGAATCATTGTTGATATGTGTGTTGTTTATGGGAATGACCTGGGCGCTATGACGATATAGGAAGTGGTCAAAGGTAGCCAATAGGTTGTTGTTTCGTAGAGATGCAAGAATTGGTTATAGGTTGATATCAAGATAAGCGAATTTGAAGTGTAAATGTTCCTATATTAAGCGATGTTCTCAGGATGATTAATAGTCCTTGCCGCTTGCTACAATGACCGAGTGCGGTTGCTGCAACAGATTGAGAATATCTCATAGAGGGTGCTAAGGGTTTGAATGGTGTATGTCACGTACAAACAAGATAATATCTTGATGTCATCCAGTTGATCCCTGATAAGGCTTAGGAGAGAAAAGAGAGCTTCAGAGATTGACGCTCCAAGGAAAAAGATGTTGCACTCATCATAATATCTAACATAGAGGGATATTCAAAACCAACCCTAGGGCGAGACAATTACTTTCCCCAAGTTTTTGTGGATTCGCAAGATATGAAAGTGTGTTGAGCATAACAATTGTACTTTTGCTTCGAGCCATAAGGAATTCAACTCTTACCAAAGCCCAACGCCTTACACTTCGTTTCCTATGCTAAACTCTTTAAAGAATTGATGTGATAGTTGGAAGAATTAATTCCCTTGTGCAATTCATTTGCCTTTCGATACGGGACCCTGACTCCGTTTGATGACCTTGAAATAAGCCTATAAAAGGTCCAAGGAGAGCAACTCTTAAGTCATTTTGGAGTTGCACTTAATTTTCCATTTTGTATCCCAATTTCATGTTAGTTACTTATTGTGTATTTTTCAAATGCGAGGAAATGAGTAAGAGTATCAAAAGAGAATGATCGAACGAGATTTTCCTCCTTATGCTCACGCGGATTGACCTATCAAGGTCTATATTCATTTCATGAGTACCGCTCTTCTCAAGGGGATGGTTATTTCTTTTGGCGCTTAGAATATACTTCTAGAAATGTAATGATCCCATAAAAAGCATGAATCAACGTGGAATGGGCATTCGCTAGTGTGAGCATATGCAAAAGATTATGGGGAGGGGGTTGTGTGAGTGAGCGTATGTATGAGTATATGTGCTCGAAGAGTGAGTGAGAAGGTGGGAGTGTGTGTGTGTGGGAAAGAAAGAGAGAGTGAATAAGCAAGTGTGTGCAAAAGAGTGTATGTGAGGGGAGGCAAGAAAGAGAAAGATAACAACTGGGTAAGGAATAGGGAGAGAGAGCAGAAGGGGGAGGGACCCCCAGAGGCAACCATTGAAGACTTGATCTTCACGTGCCTGTATATTTAGTTCTACCTTCTTCTCGTCTCTACAAATACATTCGAAGGCAATTGGGGGAAATTGTACTGACAAACGTGGATATGAGCCCAAAAATAGAGCAAATCTCATTATGCGAAAGACACTTTCCCTTGGGTTGAGAGAAATATCATTTTGGTGCGTTTGCCGGAAACATATGAACTAGTGCATTGACATAGGAAGAACTCCTCGAGGGGTAATTGTGGGCTCTAAGTAATCCAAGTAGACCGATTCCGAGGAATTTGAACAAAATAAAGTCTCGTAAAACCACTTTTTCCTGCGGCATTAAGACATTTTATTTGGTGCGTTTGCCGGGAATTGGCTTAGCACATCTCATCGAGAGTGCTACGAGTTCGCTTGGTGCCCCAATCGTGTGGCACAGCCAAGTCGATGCCAAATCTGCTTTGATCTTCATTAGAGAAATGGCCCAACAAAGACAAGCCTCTAGTTTTGAGAAAGCGAATATAAGGCAAGGGAATTTTGGACAAAATAGGAGATGGATAGATTCTCATCCGACCATGAGACATCATGTGAACCGAGGGTGGCGATTTGGCCCGATATCAAATTATGTGAGATGCTGGTGTTGCGAGCAGATTGGGCATATAGCCAAATATTGCCCTCGTGTATGCACCCCGTTGGATTTTGTCCCCACATGTGAGGACTGCGGGAAAAAGAGACTATGCGAGCACGTGTGTGGCTCAAAAGAGATGACTGACACAAAGGTCGCAACGAATCAATCGGATAGGTGTTTATCCTCTTTGTATGTGGAAGTTGACAAAGGTGGAGTCACTTCGTCAACGAGACTGCGAGAGCAAGTGAAAGCAAGGACACTGGATCTCATGATCGAGACTTGGTAGAACTCGTAAAGAGCTTGGAATGTCAAGTCAATTTGCTTCAGGTAGAGCGAGATAACGAGAGGATCAAAATAGAGAAATTAGAGGAAA
Organism: Ceratopteris richardii; assembly: GCA_020310875.1. Lineage (NCBI taxonomy): Eukaryota > Viridiplantae > Streptophyta > Polypodiopsida > Polypodiales > Pteridaceae > Ceratopteris > Ceratopteris richardii. The sequence goes on from MU263214.1 coordinate 4,718, forward strand.
ATCAAGTGAAAATGGCCGAGATCCTAGGAACTTGGGAAAAGCAAGTACGAATGTTGAAAAATGAAAACAAGGAGTGGAAAAGAGTAAACAAAAGCTGGAGGCAAGATCTTGTGAAGCCCGAGAGTGAAAACGTGGTCTGGGACTTGAGATCCGGCTTGATGGTAGCCGACTGCTTTGGAGTTGCGATCGAAGAAGAGCTCTCAAGAGACGAGGATGACCTACTGAGGAGAGTCGAAGGAATGGAGCATGAAATCGAGAAGGTACAAAGCATAATCCATCGATACAGTGACCAAGCGGGTAAGGCATGTGACGAGTTCCACCTGGAGTTAGAAAGAATGAAAAGTGCCCAAGCAGAGAGCGATGAGAGAGTTGGACGGGTAGAAAAAGAGAATGCAAGACTGAGTAGCAAGCTCGGTAGGTGGATGAATCGGAAAGACATGAGATGCGAGTACAGGTAGAGGACCCGAAAGCAGGAAAAATGGAGGAAGAGTTGAAAGCGGTGTTGGATAGGTTGGATGCATTCGGAACGGAGTTAGAAAAAATGAAGAATGAATTGTTGAAGAAGGTAGATGATCTAAATGAAGAAAATATGAGTAGGATTTGGGAGGAAAGATCGATTAGAGAGGAAGTCGAGAAGTTGACTGTTCGAGTTGAGAAGAGGGAGGATGTTCCCCTCGAATCTGCAAAAAGGGTGAGAGAGGATAAAGAGATGGAGCAAATATGGAATCGGTTCCGAGGCATCGATTGTGACCTGTTCCAATATCAGAGTGATATTGAGCACAACAAACAAGGATTAAGGGACTTAGCGGCGAGGCTTGAATCATTGAGGAGCACAATGAGCAATGGTAACTTTTCAGGTCATTTGTCGGGTCAGTTGGAAGCTCTGCGAGGCAGAGGTTGGAGATGAAAAGAAATAGACGAGGCGATGGATGTGGATGAGGACGGCTTGAGTTTGATTAGGGTTTGCTTTGCAGATTGCGAGTCAAAGATGTGAGGATGGATGGATCAAGTTGGCTGTACACTTAGGACTGAAGTGACACTTTTTGAGGTTTCAGGTCGGCAAAGTAATTAGTGTGTGCGGGTTTTGCGAGGACGGGTTGACCATGGCATTAGTGGCTGGATTTTGGCTTGAGTGGCAGCAGAGAGGAGATATGTCTCATTGGGATGTCCACGGGGGGATATATGTATGTGTGTTGTGATTGGTTGGGTTGGGAAAAAGTCCTTTCTTTTGTCTCCTAATTCTCGAGATGCGGGAATGAAAAGAAAATGAGAAAATATATGTTTGTGTATGTGTGAGTGTGGCTACGCGCCTATGTGGGCCGATAGGTGGGTGGACCCACTTTGGCCGGGTGGTCAAAGCCACGAACCGACGTCGGTTTCGCATAGGGCTAGCTGTCTGTGTGTCGCGCGCTGCGTTGGGTTGGTAGATGGGTGGAACAAACTCGATCGGGTGGTCGAGTCCACGAGTCGCATCCAGCTTCGGCGTAGGCCGGCAAGTGTGAGTAAACATGTGGAAAAAAAATGATGAAAAAAGTGTGAAAAAATGAATGAGACAAATTCCTCGCTCGAGGGGGGACATAAGAGAGGTGAGAGAGCATGATGCTCGGATGGGAATATCTGTGTTTGTGTTGTGGGGATTTGGGTTATGTGTGGGCTCCCGATGAAACATGTCAAATTGAAGCTTAAGCTCGGCTAGGGTTTTGGTTGCGATGTGTCTATGGAAAGCTTGGATTTGAGGAATCCAATCGTGCTAGTTGCATTGTTTGTCTGCAAACTTTCCAGAAGTGTTCAGTTTGGCTCTTAGGTGGTATGACAACTTGAGAAGTCCTGAATCGCGTTGATGATGAGTGGTCCTGTCGAGGTGAGCTCGTGTTAGACTTGAGTGGTCCTTATCGTGTATCCATCAAGTTAGAGTGGTGTGGTGGTGACCTAGCAATAGAGTCAATGACAAGAAAAACGGGTAGTGGAAACCCTAGGTAGAAGGGGAGTGGAAAATCGGCAAGAGAACTCAGCTAGAAACGAGAAAAAGAAATCAGGAAAGCGATCGTATGGCCAAGAAGAGTATCAAAAATAAAAGTGGGGAATGGTTTTGATTATGTATGGTGTGTGTGGAAAATGTGTTGAGTATGCATGTGGAACAAAGATTTGTGATGTGTTGAACGAACAGTCTAGAAGAGTGACGAGAGGGAATGTGGATGGGTTTTTTTTGCTTGCATGTGTGTTGTTCGTGACGAGAATGCATGTGTGACGCGGATCATGATGTGTGTGCTGAGTATATATGTGTGATGTGGATGAAGGATATGATTGCCTTTCCATTTTGGTTGTAGATGTTATTGGGATTTGATGAAAAAAGGTTCTAATGTTTTAATGAAGTTTGCAGACAGGTGGAAATGTCGATGAAGATACATCAAGATGGACGAAGATGGTAAGTGAAATGATTGGATTTCGGTACTGACAAATGATTGTATGAGTATGATTGCAGGTGCTACATCGAGGAAGAAGAGTATGGTCATGCAAGGTAAAGATTTGTATTTGATTGAGTGATCAGCACATGTTGGATGATTTGAGCGCAGGAATAATTTGGCTCGTCGAGGACGACTTCGCAATTAAGAAGAGGGGAGTATGTTAGCCCACAAAATGGTTGGTTTTTATGCACTAATATGTTTGTGTTTGGCAGGGGAATTTGTTTGATTTCAGGTACTTGAAGAGTTGATTAGATGTTTGATGGGAAGTATTTGGGGGCTTTAAAAACTAAGAATGTTGTCGTTTCCACCCCCCCCGTGACATCGTTCAGCGCTGTAGGGGATCTGTCACCAGCAAACGCAATGTTTGTTTTTTTCTCTTTTTTGGTTCTTGCCGTTGCCTACTCCAATGAATGATCCAACTGTATGCATGTGAATCTGTGGCTTCATACAATAAAAGTACTTTGAAAGCAAATGTTGCAAATGTTACTCTAGGGGATTAATGTGTTTGTCCTTTCTACTTCAGATATATTTATGAAGTCCTTGCACCATGGGTTAATATCGGTGGTATAACAAAGACACTGCTTGAACAAGGGAAAATCCCTTGCATCTTTCAAGATAGGGAAAAAAAGGGACATACTATATGTAGAACCCTATGCAACTTTCCGTTTTTTGTCTGACAAGCTATTCACCTTTTTGTTTTGTGTGCAGAACAAAGGAAGTTTTTCTTTGTTGTTTTTTCTACATGAATTATGTGGCAGCAAGGCCAACGGTGGGGAGGTTCTATCTCGTTTTTGTGGTTCTCTTTAGCAGGTGCAATTAGGGAAAAAGGGGAGACGGCAGTGAGCTAGAGACCCGCTGGAGATGCAGAAAAGGACGCCTAAAAAGGGAAGAGAGATATAACAGTTTTTTTTGGCAAGTGCGTGAAGGGGGGGCTTTTTGTGCAGGTATCTCGAGGGGGAAGCAGGCTATGAAGGGGGGGCTGCATTTCTTGTGTTGGGGAAGCTATTGAGAAGAGCTTTTTTTGTGGCTTGGGGGCTCTTCCGATTTGCCTAGAGGAGAAGGAAGCAGACAACAGAAGGTGTCAAGGAGAAAAGAAGGCGGCTGCTCTTCAGTTTTGGGAAGAGGGGCGTCTGCGTGTTCATCTCAAAAGGGAGGAGGAACCGAACGTGTCGCTGGGGTAGGAGCCAAAGAAAATAAGACATTTGGAACATGATGAGTCACGATTGTCTGATGTGCATGGTGGGGGAAGGGCATCGCTGGAAGTGGCATGACGGAAACGTTCTATTGACAACATTTTGCTGATAGTGAGCGATAGCAATTTGCTCAACTCGGATTGGGATTTACATGACAAGGGGGGCTGAAAGATACAAGCGATGTCCGAATCAAGGTGTATGCTGAGGCACAACTTCCAAAGACACTCTCCCTGGGATTAGCAGGTGTACATCTGGACAGCATCTACAGGTCACCAGTTCACAAAGATGTGGGAGGCGATGAAGGCCTTTGCTCAAGCTCCTACATCCAAGCGGGTAATGCAGCTGGTCCACATTCTCTTGATGGATAGCACATTTACAACTCCATCGCCTCCATGTCGATGATTGATTTGGATGCATTCAGTTCCTATGAGAGACTTTTCGGTACGCTACCAATGTTAGATTAATTTGTATGAAGGGTGCAATGTAAAGCTTCAAGTCTGTACACCACTCCATGTTTCTGGTTTGCGAATGACATGTTTTCACACAAAATATATTCATGAAAGATATGTAGGAGGAATAGCGGTTATTTCGATGCAGGTTTGAAGGGCATGTGCTGAATCATTGTTGATATGTGTGTTGTTTATGGGAATGACCTGGGCGCTATGACGATATAGGAAGTGGTCAAAGGTAGCCAATAGGTTGTTGTTTCGTAGAGATGCAAGAATTGGTTATAGGTTGATATCAAGATAAGCGAATTTGAAGTGTAAATGTTCCTATATTAAGCGATGTTCTCAGGATGATTAATAGTCCTTGCCGCTTGCTACAATGACCGAGTGCGGTTGCTGCAACAGATTGAGAATATCTCATAGAGGGTGCTAAGGGTTTGAATGGTGTATGTCACGTACAAACAAGATAATATCTTGATGTCATCCAGTTGATCCCTGATAAGGCTTAGGAGAGAAAAGAGAGCTTCAGAGATTGACGCTCCAAGGAAAAAGATGTTGCACTCATCATAATATCTAACATAGAGGGATATTCAAAACCAACCCTAGGGCGAGACAATTACTTTCCCCAAGTTTTTGTGGATTCGCAAGATATGAAAGTGTGTTGAGCATAACAATTGTACTTTTGCTTCGAGCCATAAGGAATTCAACTCTTACCAAAGCCCAACGCCTTACACTTCGTTTCCTATGCTAAACTCTTTAAAGAATTGATGTGATAGTTGGAAGAATTAATTCCCTTGTGCAATTCATTTGCCTTTCGATACGGGACCCTGACTCCGTTTGATGACCTTGAAATAAGCCTATAAAAGGTCCAAGGAGAGCAACTCTTAAGTCATTTTGGAGTTGCACTTAATTTTCCATTTTGTATCCCAATTTCATGTTAGTTACTTATTGTGTATTTTTCAAATGCGAGGAAATGAGTAAGAGTATCAAAAGAGAATGATCGAACGAGATTTTCCTCCTTATGCTCACGCGGATTGACCTATCAAGGTCTATATTCATTTCATGAGTACCGCTCTTCTCAAGGGGATGGTTATTTCTTTTGGCGCTTAGAATATACTTCTAGAAATGTAATGATCCCATAAAAAGCATGAATCAACGTGGAATGGGCATTCGCTAGTGTGAGCATATGCAAAAGATTATGGGGAGGGGGTTGTGTGAGTGAGCGTATGTATGAGTATATGTGCTCGAAGAGTGAGTGAGAAGGTGGGAGTGTGTGTGTGTGGGAAAGAAAGAGAGAGTGAATAAGCAAGTGTGTGCAAAAGAGTGTATGTGAGGGGAGGCAAGAAAGAGAAGATAACAACTGGGTAAGGAATAGGGAGAGAGAGCAGAAGGGGGAGGGACCCCCAGAGGCAACCATTGAAGACTTGATCTTCACGTGCCTGTATATTTAGTTCTACCTTCTTCTCGTCTCTACAAATACATTCGAAGCAATTGGGGGAAATTGTACTGACAAACGTGGATATGAGCCAAAAAATAGAGCAAATCTCATTATGCGAAAGACACTTTCCCTTGGGTTGAGAGAAATATCATTTTGGTGCGTTTGCCGGGAAACATATGAACTAGTGCATTGACATAGGAAGAACTCCTCGAGGGGTAATTGTGGGCTCTAAGTAATCCAAGTAGACCGATTCCGAGGAATTTGAACAAAATAAAGTCTCGTAAAACCACTTTTTCCTGCGGCATTAAGACATTTCATTTGGTGCGTTTGCCGGGAATTGGCTTAGCACATTCTCATCGAGAGTGCTACGAGTTCGCTTGGTGCCCCAATCGTGTGGCACAGCCAAGTTCGATGCCAAATCTGCTTTGATCTTCATTAGAGAAATGGCCCAACAAAGACAAGCCTCTAGTTTTGAGAAAGCGAATATAAGGCAAGGGAATTTTGGACAAAATAGGAGATGGATAGATTCTCATCCGACCATGAGACATCATGTGAACCGAGGGTGGCGATTTGGCCCGATATCAAATTATGTGAGATGCTGGTGTTGCGAGCAGATTGGGCATATAGCCAAATATTGCCCTCGTGTATGCACCCCGTTGGATTTTGTCCCCACATGTGAGGACTGCGGGAAAAAGAGACTATGCGAGCACGTGTGTGGCTCAAAAGAGATGATGACACAAAGGTCCGCAACGAATCAATCGGATAGGTGTTTATCCTCTTTGTATGTGGAAGTTGGACAAAGGTGGAGTCACTTCGTCAACGGAGACTGCGAGAGCAAGTGAAAGCAAGGACACTGGATCTCATGATCGAGACTTGGTAGAACTCGTAAAGAGCTTGGAATGTCAAGGTCAATTTGCTTCAGGTAGAGCGAGATAACGAGAGGGATCAAAATAGAGAAATTAGAGGAAAATCAAGTGAAAATGGCCGAGATCCTAGGAACTTGGGAAAAGCAAGTACGAATGTGAAAAATGAAAACAAGGAGTGGAAAAGAGTAAACAAAAGCTGGAGGCAAGATCTTGTGAAGCCCGAGAGTGAAAACGTGGTCTGGGACTTGAGATCCGGCTTGATGGTAGCCGACTGCTTTGGAGTTGCGATCGAAGAAGAGCTCTCAAGAGACGAGGATGACCTACTGAGGAGAGTCGAAGGAATGGAGCATGAAATCGAGAAGGTACAAAGCATAATCCATCGATACAGTGACCAAGCGGGTAAGGCATGTGACGAGTTCCACCTGGAGTTAGAAAGAATGAAAAGTGCCCAAGCAGAGAGCGATGAGAGAGTTGGACGGGTAGAAAAAGAGAATGCAAGACTGAGTAGCAAGCTCGGTAGGTGGATGAATCAGAAAGACAATGAGATGCGAGTACAGGTAGAGGACCCGAAAGCAGGAAAAATGGAGGAAGAGTTGAAAGCGGTGTTGGATAGGTTGGATGCATTCGGAACGGAGTTAGAAAAAATGAAGAATGAATTGTTGAAGAAGGTAGATGATCTAAATGAAGAAAATATGAGTAGGATTTGGAGGAAAGATCGATTAGAGAGGAAGTCGAGAAGTTGACTGTTCGAGTTGAGAAGAGGGAGGATGTTCCCCTCGAATCTGCAAAAAGGGTGAGAGAGGATAAAGAGATGGAGCAAATATGGAATCGGTTCCGAGGCATCGATTGTGACCTGTTCCAATATCAGAGTGATATTGAGCACAACAAACAAGGATTAAGGGGACTTAGCGGCGAGGCTTGAATCATTGAGGAGCACAATGAGCAATGGTAACTTTTCAGGTCATTTTGTCGGGTCAGTTGGAAGCTCTGCGAGGCAGAGGTTGGAGATGAAAAGAAATAGACGAGGCGATGGATGTGGATGAGGACGGCTTGAGTTTGATTAGGGTTTGCTTTGCAGATTGCGAGTCAAAGATGTGAGGATGGATGGATCAAGTTGGCTGTACACTTAGGACTGAAGTGACACTTTTTGAGGTTTCAGGTCGGCAAAGTAATTAGTGTGTGCGGGTTTTGCGAGGACGGGTTGACCATGGCATTAGTGGCTGGATTTTGGCTTGAGTGGCAGCAGAGAGGAGATATGTCTCATTGGGATGTCCACGGGGGGATATATGTATGTGTGTTGTGATTGGTTGGGTTGGGAAAAAGTCCTTTCTTTTGTCTCCTAATTCTCGAGATGCGGGAATGAAAGAAAATGAGAAAAATATATGTTTGTGTATGTGTGAGTGTGGCTACGCGCCTATGTGGGCGATAGGTGGGTGGACCCACTTTGGCCGGGTGGTCAAAGCCACGAACCGACGTCGGTTTCGCATAGGGCTAGCTGTCTGTGTGTCGCGCGCTGCGTTGGGTTGGTAGATGGGTGGAACAAACTCGATCGGGTGGTCGAGTCCACGAGTCGCATCCAGCTTCGGCGTAGGCCGGCAAGTGTGAGTAAACATGTGGAAAAAAAATGATGAAAAAGTGTGAAAAAATGAATGAGACAAATTCCTCGCTCGAGGGGGGACATAAGAGAGGTGAGAGAGCATGATGCTCGGATGGGAATATCTGTGTTTGTGTTGTGGGGATTTGGGTTATGTGTGGGCTCCCGATGAAACATGTCAAATTGAAGCTTAAGCTCGGCTAGGGTTTTGGTTGCGATGTGTCTATGGAAAGCTTGGATTTGAGGAATCCAATCGTGCTAGTTGCATTGTTTGTCTGCAAACTTTCCAGAAGTGTTCAGTTTGGCTCTTAGGTGGTATGACAACTTGAGAAGTCCTGAATCGCGTTGATGATGAGTGGTCCTGTCGAGGTGAGCTCGTGTTAGACTTGAGTGGTCCTTATCGTGTATCCATCAAGTTAGAGTGGTGTGGTGGTGACCTAGCAATAGAGTCAATGACAAGAAAAACGGGTAGTGGAAACCCTAGGTAGAAGGGGAGTGGAAATCGGCAAGAGAACTCAGCTAGAAACGAGAAAAAGAAATCAGGAAAGCGATCGTATGGCCAAGAAGAGTATCAAAAATAAAAGTGGGGAATGGTTTTGATTATGTATGGTGTGTGTGGAAAATGTGTTGAGTATGCATGTGGAACAAAGATTTGTGATGTGTTGAACGAACAGTCTAGAAGAGTGACGAGAGGGAATGTGGATGGTTTTTTTTTGCTTGCATGTGTGTTGTTCGTGACGAGAATGCATGTGTGACGCGGATCATGATGTGTGTGCTGAGTATATATGTGTGATGTGGATGAAGGATATGATTGCCTTTCCATTTTGGTTGTAGATGTTATTGGATTTGATGAAAAAAGGTTCTAATGTTTTAATGAAGTTTGCAGACAGGTGGAAATGTCGATGAAGATACATCAAGATGGACGAAGATGGTAAGTGAAATGATTGGATTTCGGTACTGACAAATGATTGTATGAGTATGATTGCAGGTGCTACATCGAGGAAGAAGAGTATGGTCATGCAAGGTAAAGATTTGTATTTGATTGAGTGATCAGCACATGTTGGATGATTTGAGCGCAGGAATAATTTGGCTCGTCGAGGACGACTTCGCAATTAAGAAGAGGGGAGTATGTTAGCCCACAAAATGGTTGGTTTTTATGCACTAATATGTTTGTGTTTGGCAGGGGAATTTGTTTGATTTCAGGTACTTGAAGAGTTGATTAGATGTTTGATGGGAAGTATTTGGGGGCTTTAAAAACTAAGAATGTTGTCGTTTCCACCCCCCCCGTGACATCGTTCAGCGCTGTAGGGGATCTGTCACCAGCAAACGCAATGTTTGTTTTTTTTCTCTTTTTTGGTTCTTGCCGTTGCCTACTCCAATGAATGATCCAACTGTATGCATGTGAATCTGTGGCTTCATACAATAAAAGTACTTTGAAAGCAAATGTTGCAAATGTTACTCTAGGGGATTAATGTGTTTGTCCTTTCTACTTCAGATATATTTATGAAGTCCTTGCACCATGGGTTAATATCGGTGGTATAACAAAGACACTGCTTGAACAAGGGAAAATCCCTTGCATCTTTCAAGATAGGGAAAAAAAGGGACATACTATATGTAGAACCCTATGCAACTTTCCGTTTTTTGTCTGACAAGCTATTCACCTTTTTGTTTTGTGTGCAGAACAAAGGAAGTTTTTCTTTGTTGTTTTTTCTACATGAATTATGTGGCAGCAAGGCCAACGGTGGGAGGTTCTATCTCGTTTTTGTGGTTCTCTTTAGCAGGTGCAATTAGGGAAAAAGGGGAGACGGCAGTGAGCTAGAGACCCGCTGGAGATGCAGAAAAGGACGCCTAAAAAGGGAAGAGAGATATAACAGTTTTTTTTGGCAAGTGCGTGAAGGGGGGGCTTTTTGTGCAGGTATCTCGAGGGGGAAGCAGGCTATGAAGGGGGGGGCTGCATTTCTTGTGTTGGGGAAGCTATTGAGAAGAGCTTTTTTTTGTGGCTTGGGGGCTCTTCCGATTTGCCTAGAGGAGAAGGAAGCAGACAACAGAAGGTGTCAAGGAGAAAGAAGGCGGCTGCTCTTCAGTTTTGGGAAGAGGGGCGTCTGCGTGTTCATCTCAAAAGGGAGGAGGAACCGAACGTGTCGCTGGGGTAGGAGCCAAAGAAAATAAGACATTTGGAACATGATGAGTCACGATTGTCTGATGTGCATGGTGGGGGAAGGGCATCGCTGGAAGTGGCATGACGGAAACGTTCTATTGACAACATTTTGCTGATAGTGAGCGATAGCAATTTGCTCAACTCGGATTGGGATTTACATGACAAGGGGGGCTGAAAGATACAAGCGATGTCCGAATCAAGGTGTATGCTGAGGCACAACTTCCAAAGACACTCTCCCTGGGATTAGCAGGTGTACATCTGGACAGCATCTACAGGTCACCAGTTCACAAAGATGTGGGAGGCGATGAAGGCCTTTGCTCAAGCTCCTACATCCAAGCGGGTAATGCAGCTGGTCCACATTCTCTTGATGGATAGCACATTTACAACTCCATCGCCTCCATGTCGATGATTGATTTGGATGCATTCAGTTCCTATGAGAGACTTTTCGGTACGCTACCAATGTTAGATTAATTTGTATGAAGGGTGCAATGTAAAGCTTCAAGTCTGTACACCACTCCATGTTTCTGGTTTGCGAATGACATGTTTTCACACAAAATATATTCATGAAAGATATGTAGGAGGAATAGCGGTTATTTCGATGCAGGTTTGAAGGGCATGTGCTGAATCATTGTTGATATGTGTGTTGTTTATGGGAATGACCTGGGCGCTATGACGATATAGGAAGTGGTCAAAGGTAGCCAATAGGTTGTTGTTTCGTAGAGATGCAAGAATTGGTTATAGGTTGATATCAAGATAAGCGAATTTGAAGTGTAAATGTTCCTATATTAAGCGATGTTCTCAGGATGATTAATAGTCCTTGCCGCTTGCTACAATGACCGAGTGCGGTTGCTGCAACAGATTGAGAATATCTCATAGAGGGTGCTAAGGGTTTGAATGGTGTATGTCACGTACAAACAAGATAATATCTTGATGTCATCCAGTTGATCCCTGATAAGGCTTAGGAGAGAAAAGAGAGCTTCAGAGATTGACGCTCCAAGGAAAAAGATGTTGCACTCATCATAATATCTAACATAGAGGGATATTCAAAACCAACCCTAGGGCGAGACAATTACTTTCCCCAAGTTTTTGTGGATTCGCAAGATATGAAAGTGTGTTGAGCATAACAATTGTACTTTTGCTTCGAGCCATAAGGAATTCAACTCTTACCAAAGCCCAACGCCTTACACTTCGTTTCCTATGCTAAACTCTTTAAAGAATTGATGTGATAGTTGGAAGAATTAATTCCCTTGTGCAATTCATTTGCCTTTCGATACGGGACCCTGACTCCGTTTGATGACCTTGAAATAAGCCTATAAAAGGTCCAAGGAGAGCAACTCTTAAGTCATTTTGGAGTTGCACTTAATTTTCCATTTTGTATCCCAATTTCATGTTAGTTACTTATTGTGTATTTTTCAAATGCGAGGAAATGAGTAAGAGTATCAAAAGAGAATGATCGAACGAGATTTTCCTCCTTATGCTCACGCGGATTGACCTATCAAGGTCTATATTCATTTCATGAGTACCGCTCTTCTCAAGGGGATGGTTATTTCTTTTGGCGCTTAGAATATACTTCTAGAAATGTAATGATCCCATAAAAAGCATGAATCAATGTGGAATGGGCATTCGCTAGTGTGAGCATATGCAAAAGATTATGGGGAGGGGGTTGTGTGAGTGAGCGTATGTATGAGTATATGTGCTCGAAGAGTGAGTGAGAAGGTGGGAGTGTGTGTGTGTGGGAAAGAAAGAGAGAGTGAATAAGCAAGTGTGTGCAAAAGAGTGTATGTGAGGGGAGGCAAGAAAGAGAAGATAACAACTGGGTAAGGAATAGGGAGAGAGAGCAGAAGGGGGAGGGACCCCCCAGAGGCAACCATTGAAGACTTGATCTTCACGTGCCTGTATATTTAGTTCTACCTTCTTCTCGTCTCTACAAATACATTCGAAGGCAATTGGGGGAAATTGTACTGACAAACGTGGATATGAGCCCAAAATAGAGCAAATCTCATTATGCGAAAGACACTTTCCCTTGGGTTGAGAGAAATATCATTTTGGTGCGTTTGCCGGGAAACATATGAACTAGTGCATTGACATAGGAAGAACTCCTCGAGGGGTAATTGTGGGCTCTAAGTAATCCAAGTAGACCGATTCCGAGGAATTTGAACAAAATAAAGTCTCGTAAAACCACTTTTTTCCTGCGGCATTAAGACATTTCATTTGGTGCGTTTGCCGGGAATTGGCTTAGCACAATCTCATCGAGAGTGCTACGAGTTCGCTTGGTGCCCCAATCGTGTGGCACAGCCAAGTCGATGCCAAATCTGCTTTGATCTTCATTAGAGAAATGGCCCAACAAAGACAAGCCTCTAGTTTTGAGAAAGCGAATATAAGGCAAGGGAATTTTGGACAAAATAGGAGATGGATAGATTCTCATCCGACCATGAGACATCATGTGAACCGAGGGTGGCGATTTGGCCCGATATCAAATTATGTGAGATGCTGGTGTTGCGAGCAGATTGGGCATATAGCCAAATATTGCCCTCGTGTATGCACCCCGTTGGATTTTGTCCCCACATGTGAGGACTGCGGGAAAAAGAGACTATGCGAGCACGTGTGTGGCTCAAAAGAGATGACTGACACAAAGGTCGCAACGAATCAATCGGATAGGTGTTTATCCTCTTTGTATGTGGAAGTTGACAAAGGTGGAGTCACTTCGTCAACGGAGACTGCGAGAGCAAGTGAAAGCAAGGACACTGGATCTCATGATCGAGACTTGGTAGAACTCGTAAAGAGCTTGGAATGTCAAGTCAATTTGCTTCAGGTAGAGCGAGATAACGAGAGGATCAAAATAGAGAAATTAGAGGAAAATCAAGTGAAAATGGCCGAGATCCTAGGAACTTGGGAAAAGCAAGTACGAATGTTGAAAATGAAAACAAGGAGTGGAAAAGAGGTAAACAAAAGCTGGAGGCAAGATCTTGTGAAGCCCGAGAGTGAAAACGTGGTCTGGGACTTGAGATCCGGCTTGATGGTAGCCGACTGCTTTGGAGTTGCGATCGAAGAAGAGCTCTCAAGAGACGAGGATGACCTACTGAGGAGAGTCGAAGGAATGGAGCATGAAATCGAGAAGGTACAAAGCATAATCCATCGATACAGTGACCAAGCGGGTAAGGCATGTGACGAGTTCCACCTGGAGTTAGAAAGAATGAAAAGTGCCCAAGCAGAGAGCGATGAGAGAGTTGGACGGGTAGAAAAAGAGAATGCAAGACTGAGTAGCAAGCTCGGTAGGTGGATGAATCGGAAAGACAATGAGATGCGAGTACAGGTAGAGGACCCGAAAGCAGGAAAAATGGAGGAAGAGTTGAAAGCGGTGTTGGATAGGTTGGATGCATTCGGAACGGAGTTAGAAAAAATGAAGAATGAATTGTTGAAGAAGGTAGATGATCTAAATGAAGAAATATGAGTAGGATTTGGGAGGAAAGATCGATTAGAGAGGAAGTCGAGAAGTTGACTGTTCGAGTTGAGAAGAGGGAGGATGTTCCCCTCGAATCTGCAAAAAGGGTGAGAGAGGATAAAGAGATGGAGCAAATATGGAATCGGTTCCGAGGCATCGATTGTGACCTGTTCCAATATCAGAGTGATATTGAGCACAACAAACAAGGATTAAGGGACTTAGCGGCGAGGCTTGAATCATTGAGGAGCACAATGAGCAATGGTAACTTTTCAGGTCATTTGTCGGGTCAGTTGGAAGCTCTGCGAGGCAGAGGTTGGAGATGAAAAGAAATAGACGAGGCGATGGATGTGGATGAGGACGGCTTGAGTTTGATTAGGGTTTGCTTTGCAGATTGCGAGTCAAAGATGTGAGGATGGATGGATCAAGTTGGCTGTACACTTAGGACTGAAGTGACACTTTTTGAGGTTTCAGGTCGGCAAAGTAATTAGTGTGTGCGGGTTTTGCGAGGACGGGTTGACCATGGCATTAGTGGCTGGATTTTGGCTTGAGTGGCAGCAGAGAGGAGATATGTCTCATTGGGATGTCCACGGGGGGATATATGTATGTGTGTTGTGATTGGTTGGGTTGGGAAAAAAGTCCTTTCTTTTGTCTCCTAATTCTCGAGATGCGGGAATGAAAAGAAAATGAGAAAAATATATGTTTGTGTATGTGTGAGTGTGGCTACGCGCCTATGTGGGCCGATAGGTGGGTGGACCCACTTTGGCCGGGTGGTCAAAGCCACGAACCGACGTCGGTTTCGCATAGGGCTAGCTGTCTGTGTGTCGCGCGCTGCGTTGGGTTGGTAGATGGGTGGAACAAACTCGATCGGGTGGTCGAGTCCACGAGTCGCATCCAGCTTCGGCGTAGGCCGGCAAGTGTGAGTAAACATGTGGAAAAAAAATGATGAAAAAAGTGTGAAAAAATGAATGAGACAAATTCCTCGCTCGAGGGGGGGACATAAGAGAGGTGAGAGAGCATGATGCTCGGATGGGAATATCTGTGTTTGTGTTGTGGGGATTTGGGTTATGTGTGGGCTCCCGATGAAACATGTCAAATTGAAGCTTAAGCTCGGCTAGGGTTTTGGTTGCGATGTGTCTATGGAAAGCTTGGATTTGAGGAATCCAATCGTGCTAGTTGCATTGTTTGTCTGCAAACTTTCCAGAAGTGTTCAGTTTGGCTCTTAGGTGGTATGACAACTTGAGAAGTCCTGAATCGCGTTGATGATGAGTGGTCCTGTCGAGGTGAGCTCGTGTTAGACTTGAGTGGTCCTTATCGTGTATCCATCAAGTTAGAGTGGTGTGGTGGTGACCTAGCAATAGAGTCAATGACAAGAAAAACGGGTAGTGGAAACCCTAGGTAGAAGGGGAGTGGAAAATCGGCAAGAGAACTCAGCTAGAAACGAGAAAAAGAAATCAGGAAAGCGATCGTATGGCCAAGAAGAGTATCAAAAATAAAAGTGGGGAATGGTTTTGATTATGTATGGTGTGTGTGGAAAATGTGTTGAGTATGCATGTGGAACAAAGATTTGTGATGTGTTGAACGAACAGTCTAGAAGAGTGACGAGAGGGAATGTGGATGGGTTTTTTTTGCTTGCATGTGTGTTGTTCGTGACGAGAATGCATGTGTGACGCGGATCATGATGTGTGTGCTGAGTATATATGTGTGATGTGGATGAAGGATATGATTGCCTTTCCATTTTGGTTGTAGATGTTATTGGGATTTGATGAAAAAAGGTTCTAATGTTTTAATGAAGTTTGCAGACAGGTGGAAATGTCGATGAAGATACATCAAGATGGACGAAGATGGTAAGTGAAATGATTGGATTTCGGTACTGACAAATGATTGTATGAGTATGATTGCAGGTGCTACATCGAGGAAGAAGAGTATGGTCATGCAAGGTAAAGATTTGTATTTGATTGAGTGATCAGCACATGTTGGATGATTTGAGCGCAGGAATAATTTGGCTCGTCGAGGACGACTTCGCAATTAAGAAGAGGGGAGTATGTTAGCCCACAAAATGGTTGGTTTTTATGCACTAATATGTTTGTGTTTGGCAGGGGAATTTGTTTGATTTCAGGTACTTGAAGAGTTGATTAGATGTTTGATGGGAAGTATTTGGGGGCTTTAAAAACTAAGAATGTTGTCGTTTCCACCCCCCCCGTGACATCGTTCAGCGCTGTAGGGGATCTGTCACCAGCAAACGCAATGTTTGTTTTTTTCTCTTTTTTGGTTCTTGCCGTTGCCTACTCCAATGAATGATCCAACTGTATGCATGTGAATCTGTGGCTTCATACAATAAAAGTACTTTGAAAGCAAATGTTGCAAATGTTACTCTAGGGGATTAATGTGTTTGTCCTTTCTACTTCAGATATATTTATGAAGTCCTTGCACCATGGGTTAATATCGGTGGTATAACAAAGACACTGCTTGAACAAGGGAAAATCCCTTGCATCTTTCAAGATAGGGAAAAAAAGGGACATACTATATGTAGAACCCTATGCAACTTTCCGTTTTTTGTCTGACAAGCTATTCACCTTTTTGTTTTGTGTGCAGAACAAAGGAAGTTTTTCTTTGTTGTTTTTTCTACATGAATTATGTGGCAGCAAGGCCAACGGTGGGGAGGTTCTATCTCGTTTTTGTGGTTCTCTTTAGCAGGTGCAATTAGGGAAAAAGGGGAGACGGCAGTGAGCTAGAGGACCCGCTGGAGATGCAGAAAAGGACGCCTAAAAAGGGAAGAGAGATATAACAGTTTTTTTTGGCAAGTGCGTGAAGGGGGGGCTTTTTGTGCAGGTATCTCGAGGGGGAAGCAGGCTATGAAGGGGGGGCTGCATTTCTTGTGTTGGGGAAGCTATTGAGAAGAGCTTTTTTTGTGGCTTGGGGGCTCTTCCGATTTGCCTAGAGGAGAAGGAAGCAGACAACAGAAGGTGTCAAGGAGAAAAGAAGGCGGCTGCTCTTCAGTTTTGGGAAGAGGGGCGTCTGCGTGTTCATCTCAAAAGGGAGGAGGAACCGAACGTGTCGCTGGGGTAGGAGCCAAAGAAAATAAGACATTTGGAACATGATGAGTCACGATTGTCTGATGTGCATGGTGGGGGAAGGGCATCGCTGGAAGTGGCATGACGGAAACGTTCTATTGACAACATTTTGCTGATAGTGAGCGATAGCAATTTGCTCAACTCGGATTGGGATTTACATGACAAGGGGGCTGAAAGATACAAGCGATGTCCGAATCAAGGTGTATGCTGAGGCACAACTTCCAAAGACACTCTCCCTGGGATTAGCAGGTGTACATCTGGACAGCATCTACAGGTCACCAGTTCACAAAGATGTGGGAGGCGATGAAGGCCTTTGCTCAAGCTCCTACATCCAAGCGGGTAATGCAGCTGGTCCACATTCTCTTGATGGATAGCACATTTACAACTCCATCGCCTCCATGTCGATGATTGATTGGATGCATTCAGTTCCTATGAGAGACTTTTCGGTACGCTACCAATGTTAGATTAATTTGTATGAAGGGTGCAATGTAAAGCTTCAAGTCTGTACACCACTCCATGTTTCTGGTTTGCGAATGACATGTTTTCACACAAAATATATTCATGAAAGATATGTAGGAGGAATAGCGGTTATTTCGATGCAGGTTTGAAGGGCATGTGCTGAATCATTGTTGATATGTGTGTTGTTTATGGGAATGACCTGGGCGCTATGACGATATAGGAAGTGGTCAAAGGTAGCCAATAGGTTGTTGTTTCGTAGAGATGCAAGAATTGGTTATAGGTTGATATCAAGATAAGCGAATTTGAAGTGTAAATGTTCCTATATTAAGCGATGTTCTCAGGATGATTAATAGTCCTTGCCGCTTGCTACAATGACCGAGTGCGGTTGCTGCAACAGATTGAGAATATCTCATAGAGGGTGCTAAGGGTTTGAATGGTGTATGTCACGTACAAACAAGATAATATCTTGATGTCATCCAGTTGATCCCTGATAAGGCTTAGGAGAGAAAAGAGAGCTTCAGAGATTGACGCTCCAAGGAAAAAGATGTTGCACTCATCATAATATCTAACATAGAGGGATATTCAAAACCAACCCTAGGGCGAGACAATTACTTTCCCCAAGTTTTTGTGGATTCGCAAGATATGAAAGTGTGTTGAGCATAACAATTGTACTTTTGCTTCGAGCCATAAGGAATTCAACTCTTACCAAAGCCCAACGCCTTACACTTCGTTTCCTATGCTAAACTCTTTAAAGAATTGATGTGATAGTTGGAAGAATTAATTCCCTTGTGCAATTCATTTGCCTTTCGATACGGGACCCTGACTCCGTTTGATGACCTTGAAATAAGCCTATAAAAGGTCCAAGGAGAGCAACTCTTAAGTCATTTTGGAGTTGCACTTAATTTTCCATTTTGTATCCCAATTTCATGTTAGTTACTTATTGTGTATTTTTCAAATGCGAGGAAATGAGTAAGAGTATCAAAAGAGAATGATCGAACGAGATTTTCCTCCTTATGCTCACGCGGATTGACCTATCAAGGTCTATATTCATTTCATGAGTACCGCTCTTCTCAAGGGGATGGTTATTTCTTTTGGCGCTTAGAATATACTTCTAGAAATGTAATGATCCCATAAAAAGCATGAATCAACTGTGGAATGGGCATTCGCTAGTGTGAGCATATGCAAAAGATTATGGGGAGGGGGTTGTGTGAGTGAGCGTATGTATGAGTATATGTGCTCGAAGAGTGAGTGAGAAGGTGGGAGTGTGTGTGTGTGGGAAAGAAAGAGAGAGTGAATAAGCAAGTGTGTGCAAAAGAGTGTATGTGAGGGGAGGCAAGAAAGAGAAAGATAACAACTGGGTAAGGAATAGGGAGAGAGAGCAGAAGGGGGAGGGACCCCCCAGAGGCAACCATTGAAGACTTGATCTTCACGTGCCTGTATATTTAGTTCTACCTTCTTCTCGTCTCTACAAATACATTCGAAGGCAATTGGGGGAAATTGTACTGACAAACGTGGATATGAGCCCAAAAATAGAGCAAATCTCATTATGCGAAAGACACTTTCCCTTGGGTTGAGAGAAATATCATTTTGGTGCGTTTGCCGGGAAACATATGAACTAGTGCATTGACATAGGAAGAACTCCTCGAGGGGTAATTGTGGGCTCTAAGTAATCCAAGTAGACCGATTCCGAGGAATTTGAACAAAATAAAGTCTCGTAAAACCACTTTTTCCTGCGGCATTAAGACATTTCATTTGGTGCGTTTGCCGGGAATTGGCTTAGCACATCTCATCGAGAGTGCTACGAGTTCGCTTGGTGCCCCAATCGTGTGGCACAGCCAAGTCGATGCCAAATCTGCTTTGATCTTCATTAGAGAAATGGCCCAACAAAGACAAGCCTCTAGTTTTGAGAAAGCGAATATAAGGCAAGGGAATTTTGGACAAAATAGGAGATGGATAGATTCTCATCCGACCATGAGACATCATGTGAACCGAGGGTGGCGATTTGGCCCGATATCAAATTATGTGAGATGCTGGTGTTGCGAGCAGATTGGGCATATAGCCAAATATTGCCCTCGTGTATGCACCCCGTTGGATTTTGTCCCCACATGTGAGGACTGCGGGAAAAAGAGACTATGCGAGCACGTGTGTGGCTCAAAGAGATGACTGACACAAAGGTCGCAACGAATCAATCGGATAGGTGTTTATCCTCTTTGTATGTGGAAGTTGACAAAGGTGGAGTCACTTCGTCAACGGAGACTGCGAGAGCAAGTGAAAGCAAGGACACTGGATCTCATGATCGAGACTTGGTAGAACTCGTAAAGAGCTTGGAATGTCAAGTCAATTTGCTTCAGGTAGAGCGAGATAACGAGAGGATCAAAATAGAGAAATTAGAGGAAAATCAAGTGAAAATGGCCGAGATCCTAGGAACTTGGGAAAAGCAAGTACGAATGTTGAAAAATGAAAACAAGGAGTGGAAAAGAGTAAACAAAAGCTGGAGGCAAGATCTTGTGAAGCCCGAGAGTGAAAACGTGGTCTGGGACTTGAGATCCGGCTTGATGGTAGCCGACTGCTTTGGAGTTGCGATCGAAGAAGAGCTCTCAAGAGACGAGGATGACCTACTGAGGAGAGTCGAAGGAATGGAGCATGAAATCGAGAAGGTACAAAGCATAATCCATCGATACAGTGACCAAGCGGGTAAGGCATGTGACGAGTTCCACCTGGAGTTAGAAAGAATGAAAAGTGCCCAAGCAGAGAGCGATGAGAGAGTTGGACGGGTAGAAAAAGAGAATGCAAGACTGAGTAGCAAGCTCGGTAGGTGGATGAATCGGAAAGACAATGAGATGCGAGTACAGGTAGAGGACCCGAAAGCAGGAAAAATGGAGGAAGAGTTGAAAGCGGTGTTGGATAGGTTGGATGCATTCGGAACGGAGTTAGAAAAAATGAAGAATGAATTGTTGAAGAAGGTAGATGATCTAAATGAAGAAAATATGAGTAGGATTTGGGAGGAAAGATCGATTAGAGAGGAAGTCGAGAAGTTGACTGTTCGAGTTGAGAAGAGGGAGGATGTTCCCCTCGAATCTGCAAAAAGGGTGAGAGAGGATAAAGAGATGGAGCAAATATGGAATCGGTTCCGAGGCATCGATTGTGACCTGTTCCAATATCAGAGTGATATTGAGCACAACAAACAAGGATTAAGGGACTTAGCGGCGAGGCTTGAATCATTGAGGAGCACAATGAGCAATGGTAACTTTTCAGGTCATTTGTCGGGTCAGTTGGAAGCTCTGCGAGGCAGAGGTTGGAGATGAAAAGAAATAGACGAGGCGATGGATGTGGATGAGGACGGCTTGAGTTTGATTAGGGTTTGCTTTGCAGATTGCGAGTCAAAGATGTGAGGATGGATGGATCAAGTTGGCTGTACACTTAGGACTGAAGTGACACTTTTTGAGGTTTCAGGTCGGCAAAGTAATTAGTGTGTGCGGGTTTTGCGAGGACGGGTTGACCATGGCATTAGTGGCTGGATTTTGGCTTGAGTGGCAGCAGAGAGGAGATATGTCTCATTGGGATGTCCACGGGGGGATATATGTATGTGTGTTGTGATTGGTTGGGTTGGGAAAAAGTCCTTTCTTTTGTCTCCTAATTCTCGAGATGCGGGAATGAAAAGAAAATGAGAAAAATATATGTTTGTGTATGTGTGAGTGTGGCTACGCGCCTATGTGGGCCGATAGGTGGGTGGACCCACTTTGGCCGGGTGGTCAAAGCCACGAACCGACGTCGGTTTCGCATAGGGCTAGCTGTCTGTGTGTCGCGCGCTGCGTTGGGTTGGTAGATGGGTGGAACAAACTCGATCGGGTGGTCGAGTCCACGAGTCGCATCCAGCTTCGGCGTAGGCCGGCAAGTGTGAGTAAACATGTGGAAAAAAAATGATGAAAAAAGTGTGAAAAAATGAATGAGACAAATTCCTCGCTCGAGGGGGGACATAAGAGAGGTGAGAGAGCATGATGCTCGGATGGGAATATCTGTGTTTGTGTTGTGGGGATTTGGGTTATGTGTGGGCTCCCGATGAAACATGTCAAATTGAAGCTTAAGCTCGGCTAGGGTTTTGGTTGCGATGTGTCTATGGAAAGCTTGGATTTGAGGAATCCAATCGTGCTAGTTGCATTGTTTGTCTGCAAACTTTCCAGAAGTGTTCAGTTTGGCTCTTAGGTGGTATGACAACTTGAGAAGTCCTGAATCGCGTTGATGATGAGTGGTCCTGTCGAGGTGAGCTCGTGTTAGACTTGAGTGGTCCTTATCGTGTATCCATCAAGTTAGAGTGGTGTGGTGGTGACCTAGCAATAGAGTCAATGACAAGAAAAACGGGTAGTGGAAACCCTAGGTAGAAGGGGAGTGGAAAATCGGCAAGAGAACTCAGCTAGAAACGAGAAAAAGAAATCAGGAAAGCGATCGTATGGCCAAGAAGAGTATCAAAAATAAAAGTGGGGAATGGTTTTGATTATGTATGGTGTGTGTGGAAAATGTGTTGAGTATGCATGTGGAACAAAGATTTGTGATGTGTTGAACGAACAGTCTAGAAGAGTGACGAGAGGGAATGTGGATGGGTTTTTTTTGCTTGCATGTGTGTTGTTCGTGACGAGAATGCATGTGTGACGCGGATCATGATGTGTGTGCTGAGTATATATGTGTGATGTGGATGAAGGATATGATTGCCTTTCCATTTTGGTTGTAGATGTTATTGGGATTTGATGAAAAAAGGTTCTAATGTTTTAATGAAGTTTGCAGACAGGTGGAAATGTCGATGAAGATACATCAAGATGGACGAAGATGGTAAGTGAAATGATTGGATTTCGGTACTGACAAATGATTGTATGAGTATGATTGCAGGTGCTACATCGAGGAAGAAGAGTATGGTCATGCAAGGTAAAGATTTGTATTTGATTGAGTGATCAGCACATGTTGGATGATTTGAGCGCAGGAATAATTTGGCTCGTCGAGGACGACTTCGCAATTAAGAAGAGGGGAGTATGTTAGCCCACAAAATGGTTGGTTTTTATGCACTAATATGTTTGTGTTTGGCAGGGGAATTTGTTTGATTTCAGGTACTTGAAGAGTTGATTAGATGTTTGATGGGAAGTATTTGGGGGCTTTAAAAACTAAGAATGTTGTCGTTTCCACCCCCCCCGTGACATCGTTCAGCGCTGTAGGGGATCTGTCACCAGCAAACGCAATGTTTGTTTTTTTCTCTTTTTTGGTTCTTGCCGTTGCCTACTCCAATGAATGATCCAACTGTATGCATGTGAATCTGTGGCTTCATACAATAAAAGTACTTTGAAAGCAAATGTTGCAAATGTTACTCTAGGGGATTAATGTGTTTGTCCTTTCTACTTCAGATATATTTATGAAGTCCTTGCACCATGGGTTAATATCGGTGGTATAACAAAGACACTGCTTGAACAAGGGAAAATCCCTTGCATCTTTCAAGATAGGGAAAAAAAGGGACATACTATATGTAGAACCCTATGCAACTTTCCGTTTTTTGTCTGACAAGCTATTCACCTTTTTGTTTTGTGTGCAGAACAAAGGAAGTTTTTCTTTGTTGTTTTTTCTACATGAATTATGTGGCAGCAAGGCCAACGGTGGGGAGGTTCTATCTCGTTTTTGTGGTTCTCTTTAGCAGGTGCAATTAGGGAAAAAGGGGAGACGGCAGTGAGCTAGAGACCCGCTGGAGATGCAGAAAAGGACGCCTAAAAAGGGAAGAGAGATATAACAGTTTTTTTTGGCAAGTGCGTGAAGGGGGGGCTTTTTGTGCAGGTATCTCGAGGGGGAAGCAGGCTATGAAGGGGGGGCTGCATTTCTTGTGTTGGGGAAGCTATTGAGAAGAGCTTTTTTTGTGGCTTGGGGGCTCTTCCGATTTGCCTAGAGGAGAAGGAAGCAGACAACAGAAGGTGTCAAGGAGAAAAGAAGGCGGCTGCTCTTCAGTTTTGGGAAGAGGGGCGTCTGCGTGTTCATCTCAAAAGGGAGGAGGAACCGAACGTGTCGCTGGGGTAGGAGCCAAAGAAAATAAGACATTTGGAACATGATGAGTCACGATTGTCTGATGTGCATGGTGGGGGAAGGGCATCGCTGGAAGTGGCATGACGGAAACGTTCTATTGACAACATTTTGCTGATAGTGAGCGATAGCAATTTGCTCAACTCGGATTGGGATTTACATGACAAGGGGGGCTGAAAGATACAAGCGATGTCCGAATCAAGGTGTATGCTGAGGCACAACTTCCAAAGACACTCTCCCTGGGATTAGCAGGTGTACATCTGGACAGCATCTACAGGTCACCAGTTCACAAAGATGTGGGAGGCGATGAAGGCCTTTGCTCAAGCTCCTACATCCAAGCAGGTAATGCAGCTGGTCCACATTCTCTTGATGGATAGCACATTTACAACTCCATCGCCTCCATGTCGATGATTGATTTGGATGCATTCAGTTCCTATGAGAGACTTTTCGGTACGCTACCAATGTTAGATTAATTTGTATGAAGGGTGCAATGTAAAGCTTCAAGTCTGTACACCACTCCATGTTTCTGGTTTGCGAATGACATGTTTTCACACAAAATATATTCATGAAAGATATGTAGGAGGAATAGCGGTTATTTCGATGCAGGTTTGAAGGGCATGTGCTGAATCATTGTTGATATGTGTGTTGTTTATGGGAATGACCTGGGCGCTATGACGATATAGGAAGTGGTCAAAGGTAGCCAATAGGTTGTTGTTTCGTAGAGATGCAAGAATTGGTTATAGGTTGATATCAAGATAAGCGAATTTGAAGTGTAAATGTTCCTATATTAAGCGATGTTCTCAGGATGATTAATAGTCCTTGCCGCTTGCTACAATGACCGAGTGCGGTTGCTGCAACAGATTGAGAATATCTCATAGAGGGTGCTAAGGGTTTGAATGGTGTATGTCACGTACAAACAAGATAATATCTTGATGTCATCCAGTTGATCCCTGATAAGGCTTAGGAGAGAAAAGAGAGCTTCAGAGATTGACGCTCCAAGGAAAAAGATGTTGCACTCATCATAATATCTAACATAGAGGGATATTCAAAACCAACCCTAGGGCGAGACAATTACTTTCCCCAAGTTTTTGTGGATTCGCAAGATATGAAAGTGTGTTGAGCATAACAATTGTACTTTTGCTTCGAGCCATAAGGAATTCAACTCTTACCAAAGCCCAACGCCTTACACTTCGTTTCCTATGCTAAACTCTTTAAAGAATTGATGTGATAGTTGGAAGAATTAATTCCCTTGTGCAATTCATTTGCCTTTCGATACGGGACCCTGACTCCGTTTGATGACCTTGAAATAAGCCTATAAAAGGTCCAAGGAGAGCAACTCTTAAGTCATTTTGGAGTTGCACTTAATTTTCCATTTTGTATCCCAATTTCATGTTAGTTACTTATTGTGTATTTTTCAAATGCGAGGAAATGAGTAAGAGTATCAAAAGAGAATGATCGAACGAGATTTTCCTCCTTATGCTCACGCGGATTGACCTATCAAGGTCTATATTCATTTCATGAGTACCGCTCTTCTCAAGGGGATGGTTATTTCTTTTGGCGCTTAGAATATACTTCTAGAAATGTAATGATCCCATAAAAAGCATGAATCAACGTGGAATGGGCATTCGCTAGTGTGAGCATATGCAAAAGATTATGGGGAGGGGGTTGTGTGAGTGAGCGTATGTATGAGTATATGTGCTCGAAGAGTGAGTGAGAAGGTGGGAGTGTGTGTGTGTGGGAAAGAAAGAGAGAGTGAATAAGCAAGTGTGTGCAAAAGAGTGTATGTGAGGGGAGGCAAGAAAGAGAAAGATAACAACTGGGTAAGGAATAGGGAGAGAGAGCAGAAGGGGGAGGGACCCCCCAGAGGCAACCATTGAAGACTTGATCTTCACGTGCCTGTATATTTAGTTCTACCTTCTTCTCGTCTCTACAAATACATTCGAAGGCAATTGGGGGAAATTGTACTGACAAACGTGGATATGAGCCCAAAAATAGAGCAAATCTCATTATGCGAAAGACACTTTCCCTTGGGTTGAGAGAAATATCATTTTGGTGCGTTTGCCGGGAAACATATGAACTAGTGCATTGACATAGGAAGAACTCCTCGAGGGGTAATTGTGGGCTCTAAGTAATCCAAGTAGACCGATTCCGAGGAATTTGAACAAAATAAAGTCTCGTAAAACCACTTTTTCCTGCGGCATTAAGACATTTCATTTGGTGCGTTTGCCGGGAATTGGCTTAGCACATCTCATCGAGAGTGCTACGAGTTCGCTTGGTGCCCCAATCGTGTGGCACAGCCAAGTCGATGCCAAATCTGCTTTGATCTTCATTAGAGAAATGGCCCAACAAAGACAAGCCTCTAGTTTTGAGAAAGCGAATATAAGGCAAGGGAATTTTGGACAAAATAGGAGATGGATAGATTCTCATCCGACCATGAGACATCATGTGAACCGAGGGTGGCGATTTGGCCCGATATCAAATTATGTGAGATGCTGGTGTTGCGAGCAGATTGGGCATATAGCCAAATATTGCCCTCGTGTATGCACCCCGTTGGATTTTGTCCCCACATGTGAGGACTGCGGGAAAAAGAGACTATGCGAGCACGTGTGTGGCTCAAAAGAGATGACTGACACAAAGGTCGCAACGAATCAATCGGATAGGTGTTTATCCTCTTTGTATGTGGAAGTTGACAAAGGTGGAGTCACTTCGTCAACGGAGACTGCGAGAGCAAGTGAAAGCAAGGACACTGGATCTCATGATCGAGACTTGGTAGAACTCGTAAAGAGCTTGGAATGTCAAGTCAATTTGCTTCAGGTAGAGCGAGATAACGAGAGGATCAAAATAGAGAAATTAGAGGAAAATCAAGTGAAAATGGCCGAGATCCTAGGAACTTGGGAAAAGCAAGTACGAATGTTGAAAAATGAAAACAAGGAGTGGAAAAGAGTAAACAAAAGCTGGAGGCAAGATCTTGTGAAGCCCGAGAGTGAAAACGTGGTCTGGGACTTGAGATCCGGCTTGATGGTAGCCGACTGCTTTGGAGTTGCGATCGAAGAAGAGCTCTCAAGAGACGAGGATGACCTACTGAGGAGAGTCGAAGGAATGGAGCATGAAATCGAGAAGGTACAAAGCATAATCCATCGATACAGTGACCAAGCGGGTAAGGCATGTGACGAGTTCCACCTGGAGTTAGAAAGAATGAAAAGTGCCCAAGCAGAGAGCGATGAGAGAGTTGGACGGGTAGAAAAAGAGAATGCAAGACTGAGTAGCAAGCTCGGTAGGTGGATGAATCGGAAAGACAATGAGATGCGAGTACAGGTAGAGGACCCGAAAGCAGGAAAAATGGAGGAAGAGTTGAAAGCGGTGTTGGATAGGTTGGATGCATTCGGAACGGAGTTAGAAAAAATGAAGAATGAATTGTTGAAGAAGGTAGATGATCTAAATGAAGAAAATATGAGTAGGATTTGGGAGGAAAGATCGATTAGAGAGGAAGTCGAGAAGTTGACTGTTCGAGTTGAGAAGAGGGAGGATGTTCCCCTCGAATCTGCAAAAAGGGTGAGAGAGGATAAAGAGATGGAGCAAATATGGAATCGGTTCCGAGGCATCGATTGTGACCTGTTCCAATATCAGAGTGATATTGAGCACAACAAACAAGGATTAAGGGACTTAGCGGCGAGGCTTGAATCATTGAGGAGCACAATGAGCAATGGTAACTTTTCAGGTCATTTGTCGGGTCAGTTGGAAGCTCTGCGAGGCAGAGGTTGGAGATGAAAAGAAATAGACGAGGCGATGGATGTGGATGAGGACGGCTTGAGTTTGATTAGGGTTTGCTTTGCAGATTGCGAGTCAAAGATGTGAGGATGGATGGATCAAGTTGGCTGTACACTTAGGACTGAAGTGACACTTTTTGAGGTTTCAGGTCGGCAAAGTAATTAGTGTGTGCGGGTTTTGCGAGGACGGGTTGACCATGGCATTAGTGGCTGGATTTTGGCTTGAGTGGCAGCAGAGAGGAGATATGTCTCATTGGGATGTCCACGGGGGGATATATGTATGTGTGTTGTGATTGGTTGGGTTGGGAAAAAGTCCTTTCTTTTGTCTCCTAATTCTCGAGATGCGGGAATGAAAAGAAAATGAGAAAAATATATGTTTGTGTATGTGTGAGTGTGGCTACGCGCCTATGTGGGCCGATAGGTGGGTGGACCCACTTTGGCCGGGTGGTCAAAGCCACGAACCGACGTCGGTTTCGCATAGGGCTAGCTGTCTGTGTGTCGCGCGCTGCGTTGGGTTGGTAGATGGGTGGAACAAACTCGATCGGGTGGTCGAGTCCACGAGTCGCATCCAGCTTCGGCGTAGGCCGGCAAGTGTGAGTAAACATGTGGAAAAAAAATGATGAAAAAAGTGTGAAAAAATGAATGAGACAAATTCCTCGCTCGAGGGGGGACATAAGAGAGGTGAGAGAGCATGATGCTCGGATGGGAATATCTGTGTTTGTGTTGTGGGGATTTGGGTTATGTGTGGGCTCCCGATGAAACATGTCAAATTGAAGCTTAAGCTCGGCTAGGGTTTTGGTTGCGATGTGTCTATGGAAAGCTTGGATTTGAGGAATCCAATCGTGCTAGTTGCATTGTTTGTCTGCAAACTTTCCAGAAGTGTTCAGTTTGGCTCTTAGGTGGTATGACAACTTGAGAAGTCCTGAATCGCGTTGATGATGAGTGGTCCTGTCGAGGTGAGCTCGTGTTAGACTTGAGTGGTCCTTATCGTGTATCCATCAAGTTAGAGTGGTGTGGTGGTGACCTAGCAATAGAGTCAATGACAAGAAAAACGGGTAGTGGAAACCCTAGGTAGAAGGGGAGTGGAAAATCGGCAAGAGAACTCAGCTAGAAACGAGAAAAAGAAATCAGGAAAGCGATCGTATGGCCAAGAAGAGTATCAAAAATAAAAGTGGGGAATGGTTTTGATTATGTATGGTGTGTGTGGAAAATGTGTTGAGTATGCATGTGGAACAAAGATTTGTGATGTGTTGAACGAACAGTCTAGAAGAGTGACGAGAGGGAATGTGGATGGGTTTTTTTTGCTTGCATGTGTGTTGTTCGTGACGAGAATGCATGTGTGACGCGGATCATGATGTGTGTGCTGAGTATATATGTGTGATGTGGATGAAGGATATGATTGCCTTTCCATTTTGGTTGTAGATGTTATTGGGATTTGATGAAAAAAGGTTCTAATGTTTTAATGAAGTTTGCAGACAGGTGGACATGTCGATGAAGATACATCAAGATGGACGAAGATGGTAAGTGAAATGATTGGATTTCGGTACTGACAAATGATTGTATGAGTATGATTGCAGGTGCTACATCGAGGAAGAAGAGTATGGTCATGCAAGGTAAAGATTTGTATTTGATTGAGTGATCAGCACATGTTGGATGATTTGAGCGCAGGAATAATTTGGCTCGTCGAGGACGACTTCGCAATTAAGAAGAGGGGAGTATGTTAGCCCACAAAATGGTTGGTTTTTATGCACTAATATGTTTGTGTTTGGCAGGGGAATTTGTTTGATTTCAGGTACTTGAAGAGTTGATTAGATGTTTGATGGGAAGTATTTGGGGGCTTTAAAAACTAAGAATGTTGTCGTTTCCACCCCCCCCGTGACATCGTTCAGCGCTGTAGGGGATCTGTCACCAGCAAACGCAATGTTTGTTTTTTTCTCTTTTTTGGTTCTTGCCGTTGCCTACTCCAATGAATGATCCAACTGTATGCATGTGAATCTGTGGCTTCATACAATAAAAGTACTTTGAAAGCAAATGTTGCAAATGTTACTCTAGGGGATTAATGTGTTTGTCCTTTCTACTTCAGATATATTTATGAAGTCCTTGCACCATGGGTTAATATCGGTGGTATAACAAAGACACTGCTTGAACAAGGGAAAATCCCTTGCATCTTTCAAGATAGGGAAAAAAAGGGACATACTATATGTAGAACCCTATGCAACTTTCCGTTTTTTGTCTGACAAGCTATTCACCTTTTTGTTTTGTGTGCAGAACAAAGGAAGTTTTTCTTTGTTGTTTTTTCTACATGAATTATGTGGCAGCAAGGCCAACGGTGGGGAGGTTCTATCTCGTTTTTGTGGTTCTCTTTAGCAGGTGCAATTAGGGAAAAAGGGGAGACGGCAGTGAGCTAGAGACCCGCTGGAGATGCAGAAAAGGACGCCTAAAAAGGGAAGAGAGATATAACAGTTTTTTTTGGCAAGTGCGTGAAGGGGGGGCTTTTTGTGCAGGTATCTCGAGGGGGAAGCAGGCTATGAAGGGGGGGCTGCGTTTCTTGTGTTGGGGAAGCTATTGAGAAGAGCTTTTTTTGTGGCTTGGGGGCTCTTCCGATTTGCCTAGAGGAGAAGGAAGCAGACAACAGAAGGTGTCAAGGAGAAAAGAAGGCGGCTGCTCTTCAGTTTTGGGAAGAGGGGCGTCTGCGTGTTCATCTCAAAAGGGAGGAGGAACCGAACGTGTCGCTGGGGTAGGAGCCAAAGAAAATAAGACATTTGGAACATGATGAGTCACGATTGTCTGATGTGCATGGTGGGGGAAGGGCATCGCTGGAAGTGGCATGACGGAAACGTTCTATTGACAACATTTTGCTGATAGTGAGCGATAGCAATTTGCTCAACTCGGATTGGGATTTACATGACAAGGGGGGCTGAAAGATACAAGCGATGTCCGAATCAAGGTGTATGCTGAGGCACAACTTCCAAAGACACTCTCCCTGGGATTAGCAGGTGTACATCTGGACAGCATCTACAGGTCACCAGTTCACAAAGATGTGGGAGGCGATGAAGGCCTTTGCTCAAGCTCCTACATCCAAGCAGGTAATGCAGCTGGTCCACATTCTCTTGATGGATAGCACATTTACAACTCCATCGCCTCCATGTCGATGATTGATTTGGATGCATTTAGTTCCTATGAGAGACTTTTCGGTACGCTACCAATGTTAGATTAATTTGTATGAAGGGTGCAATGTAAAGCTTCAAGTCTGTACACCACTCCATGTTTCTGGTTTGCGAATGACATGTTTTCACACAAAATATATTCATGCAAGATATGTAGGAGGAATAGCGGTTATTTCGATGCAGGTTTGAAGGGCATGTGCTGAATCATTGTTGATATGTGTGTTGTTTATGGGAATGACCTGGGCGCTATGACGATATAGGAAGTGGTCAAAGGTAGCCAATAGGTTGTTGTTTCGTAGAGATGCAAGAATTGGTTATAGGTTGATATCAAGATAAGCGAATTTGAAGTGTAAATGTTCCTATATTAAGCGATGTTCTCAGGATGATTAATAGTCCTTGCCGCTTGCTACAATGACCGAGTGCGGTTGCTGCAACAGATTGAGAATATCTCATAGAGGGTGCTAAGGGTTTGAATGGTGTATGTCACGTACAAACAAGATAATATCTTGATGTCATCCAGTTGATCCCTGATAAGGCTTAGGAGAGAAAAGAGAGCTTCAGAGATTGACGCTCCAAGGAAAAAGATGTTGCACTCATCATAATATCTAACATAGAGGGATATTCAAAACCAACCCTAGGGCGAGACAATTACTTTCCCCAAGTTTTTGTGGATTCGCAAGATATGAAAGTGTGTTGAGCATAACAATTGTACTTTTGCTTCGAGCCATAAGGAATTCAACTCTTACCAAAGCCCAACGCCTTACACTTCGTTTCCTATGCTAAACTCTTTAAAGAATTGATGTGATAGTTGGAAGAATTAATTCCCTTGTGCAATTCATTTGCCTTTCGATACGGGACCCTGACTCCGTTTGATGACCTTGAAATAAGCCTATAAAAGGTCCAAGGAGAGCAACTCTTAAGTCATTTTGGAGTTGCACTTAATTTTCCATTTTGTATCCCAATTTCATGTTAGTTACTTATTGTGTATTTTTCAAATGCGAGGAAATGAGTAAGAGTATCAAAAGAGAATGATCGAACGAGATTTTCCTCCTTATGCTCACGCGGATTGACCTATCAAGGTCTATATTCATTTCATGAGTACCGCTCTTCTCAAGGGGATGGTTATTTCTTTTGGCGCTTAGAATATACTTCTAGAAATGTAATGATCCCATAAAAAGCATGAATCAACGTGGAATGGGCATTCGCTAGTGTGAGCATATGCAAAAGATTATGGGGAGGGGGTTGTGTGAGTGAGCGTATGTATGAGTATATGTGCTCGAAGAGTGAGTGAGAAGGTGGGAGTGTGTGTGTGTGGGAAAGAAAGAGAGAGTGAATAAGCAAGTGTGTGCAAAAGAGTGTATGTGAGGGGAGGCAAGAAAGAGAAAGATAACAACTGGGTAAGGAATAGGGAGAGAGAGCAGAAGGGGGAGGGACCCCCCAGAGGCAACCATTGAAGACTTGATCTTCACGTGCCTGTATATTTAGTTCTACCTTCTTCTCGTCTCTACAAATACATTCGAAGGCAATTGGGGGAAATTGTACTGACAAACGTGGATATGAGCCCAAAAATAGAGCAAATCTCATTATGCGAAAGACACTTTCCCTTGGGTTGAGAGAAATATCATTTTGGTGCGTTTGCCGGGAAACATATGAACTAGTGCATTGACATAGGAAGAACTCCTCGAGGGGTAATTGTGGGCTCTAAGTAATCCAAGTAGACCGATTCCGAGGAATTTGAACAAAATAAAGTCTCGTAAAACCACTTTTTCCTGCGGCATTAAGACATTTCATTTGGTGCGTTTGCCGGGAATTGGCTTAGCACATCTCATCGAGAGTGCTACGAGTTCGCTTGGTGCCCCAATCGTGTGGCACAGCCAAGTCGATGCCAAATCTGCTTTGATCTTCATTAGAGAAATGGCCCAACAAAGACAAGCCTCTAGTTTTGAGAAAGCGAATATAAGGCAAGGGAATTTTGGACAAAATAGGAGATGGATAGATTCTCATCCGACCATGAGACATCATGTGAACCGAGGGTGGCGATTTGGCCCGATATCAAATTATGTGAGATGCTGGTGTTGCGAGCAGATTGGGCATATAGCCAAATATTGCCCTCGTGTATGCACCCCGTTGGATTTTGTCCCCACATGTGAGGACTGCGGGAAAAAGAGACTATGCGAGCACGTGTGTGGCTCAAAAGAGATGACTGACACAAAGGTCGCAACGAATCAATCGGATAGGTGTTTATCCTCTTTGTATGTGGAAGTTGACAAAGGTGGAGTCACTTCGTCAACGGAGACTGCGAGAGCAAGTGAAAGCAAGGACACTGGATCTCATGATCGAGACTTGGTAGAACTCGTAAAGAGCTTGGAATGTCAAGTCAATTTGCTTCAGGTAGAGCGAGATAACGAGAGGATCAAAATAGAGAAATTAGAGGAAAATCAAGTGAAAATGGCCGAGATCCTAGGAACTTGGGAAAAGCAAGTACGAATGTTGAAAAATGAAAACAAGGAGTGGAAAAGAGTAAACAAAAGCTGGAGGCAAGATCTTGTGAAGCCCGAGAGTGAAAACGTGGTCTGGGACTTGAGATCCGGCTTGATGGTAGCCGACTGCTTTGGAGTTGCGATCGAAGAAGAGCTCTCAAGAGACGAGGATGACCTACTGAGGAGAGTCGAAGGAATGGAGCATGAAATCGAGAAGGTACAAAGCATAATCCATCGATACAGTGACCAAGCGGGTAAGGCATGTGACGAGTTCCACCTGGAGTTAGAAAGAATGAAAAGTGCCCAAGCAGAGAGCGATGAGAGAGTTGGACGGGTAGAAAAAGAGAATGCAAGACTGAGTAGCAAGCTCGGTAGGTGGATGAATCGGAAAGACAATGAGATGCGAGTACAGGTAGAGGACCCGAAAGCAGGAAAAATGGAGGAAGAGTTGAAAGCGGTGTTGGATAGGTTGGATGCATTCGGAACGGAGTTAGAAAAAATGAAGAATGAATTGTTGAAGAAGGTAGATGATCTAAATGAAGAAAATATGAGTAGGATTTGGGAGGAAAGATCGATTAGAGAGGAAGTCGAGAAGTTGACTGTTCGAGTTGAGAAGAGGGAGGATGTTCCCCTCGAATCTGCAAAAAGGGTGAGAGAGGATAAAGAGATGGAGCAAATATGGAATCGGTTCCGAGGCATCGATTGTGACCTGTTCCAATATCAGAGTGATATTGAGCACAACAAACAAGGATTAAGGGACTTAGCGGCGAGGCTTGAATCATTGAGGAGCACAATGAGCAATGGTAACTTTTCAGGTCATTTGTCGGGTCAGTTGGAAGCTCTGCGAGGCAGAGGTTGGAGATGAAAAGAAATAGACGAGGCGATGGATGTGGATGAGGACGGCTTGAGTTTGATTAGGGTTTGCTTTGCAGATTGCGAGTCAAAGATGTGAGGATGGATGGATCAAGTTGGCTGTACACTTAGGACTGAAGTGACACTTTTTGAGGTTTCAGGTCGGCAAAGTAATTAGTGTGTGCGGGTTTTGCGAGGACGGGTTGACCATGGCATTAGTGGCTGGATTTTGGCTTGAGTGGCAGCAGAGAGGAGATATGTCTCATTGGGATGTCCACGGGGGGATATATGTATGTGTGTTGTGATTGGTTGGGTTGGGAAAAAGTCCTTTCTTTTGTCTCCTAATTCTCGAGATGCGGGAATGAAAAGAAAATGAGAAAAATATATGTTTGTGTATGTGTGAGTGTGGCTACGCGCCTATGTGGGCCGATAGGTGGGTGGACCCACTTTGGCCGGGTGGTCAAAGCCACGAACCGACGTCGGTTTCGCATAGGGCTAGCTGTCTGTGTGTCGCGCGCTGCGTTGGGTTGGTAGATGGGTGGAACAAACTCGATCGGGTGGTCGAGTCCACGAGTCGCATCCAGCTTCGGCGTAGGCCGGCAAGTGTGAGTAAACATGTGGAAAAAAAATGATGAAAAAAGTGTGAAAAAATGAATGAGACAAATTCCTCGCTCGAGGGGGGACATAAGAGAGGTGAGAGAGCATGATGCTCGGATGGGAATATCTGTGTTTGTGTTGTGGGGATTTGGGTTATGTGTGGGCTCCCGATGAAACATGTCAAATTGAAGCTTAAGCTCGGCTAGGGTTTTGGTTGCGATGTGTCTATGGAAAGCTTGGATTTGAGGAATCCAATCGTGCTAGTTGCATTGTTTGTCTGCAAACTTTCCAGAAGTGTTCAGTTTGGCTCTTAGGTGGTATGACAACTTGAGAAGTCCTGAATCGCGTTGATGATGAGTGGTCCTGTCGAGGTGAGCTCGTGTTAGACTTGAGTGGTCCTTATCGTGTATCCATCAAGTTAGAGTGGTGTGGTGGTGACCTAGCAATAGAGTCAATGACAAGAAAAACGGGTAGTGGAAACCCTAGGTAGAAGGGGAGTGGAAAATCGGCAAGAGAACTCAGCTAGAAACGAGAAAAAGAAATCAGGAAAGCGATCGTATGGCCAAGAAGAGTATCAAAAATAAAAGTGGGGAATGGTTTTGATTATGTATGGTGTGTGTGGAAAATGTGTTGAGTATGCATGTGGAACAAAGATTTGTGATGTGTTGAACGAACAGTCTAGAAGAGTGACGAGAGGGAATGTGGATGGGTTTTTTTTTGCTTGCATGTGTGTTGTTCGTGACGAGAATGCATGTGTGACGCGGATCATGATGTGTGTGCTGAGTATATATGTGTGATGTGGATGAAGGATATGATTGCCTTTCCATTTTGGTTGTAGATGTTATTGGGATTTGATGAAAAAAGGTTCTAATGTTTTAATGAAGTTTGCAGACAGGTGGACATGTCGATGAAGATACATCAAGATGGACGAAGATGGTAAGTGAAATGATTGGATTTCGGTACTGACAAATGATTGTATGAGTATGATTGCAGGTGCTACATCGAGGAAGAAGAGTATGGTCATGCAAGGTAAAGATTTGTATTTGATTGAGTGATCAGCACATGTTGGATGATTTGAGCGCAGGAATAATTTGGCTCGTCGAGGACGACTTCGCAATTAAGAAGAGGGGAGTATGTTAGCCCACAAAATGGTTGGTTTTTATGCACTAATATGTTTGTGTTTGGCAGGGGAATTTGTTTGATTTCAGGTACTTGAAGAGTTGATTAGATGTTTGATGGGAAGTATTTGGGGGCTTTAAAAACTAAGAATGTTGTCGTTTCCACCCCCCCCGTGACATCGTTCAGCGCTGTAGGGGATCTGTCACCAGCAAACGCAATGTTTGTTTTTTTCTCTTTTTTGGTTCTTGCCGTTGCCTACTCCAATGAATGATCCAACTGTATGCATGTGAATCTGTGGCTTCATACAATAAAAGTACTTTGAAAGCAAATGTTGCAAATGTTACTCTAGGGGATTAATGTGTTTGTCCTTTCTACTTCAGATATATTTATGAAGTCCTTGCACCATGGGTTAATATCGGTGGTATAACAAAGACACTGCTTGAACAAGGGAAAATCCCTTGCATCTTTCAAGATAGGGAAAAAAAGGGACATACTATATGTAGAACCCTATGCAACTTTCCGTTTTTTGTCTGACAAGCTATTCACCTTTTTGTTTTGTGTGCAGAACAAAGGAAGTTTTTCTTTGTTGTTTTTTCTACATGAATTATGTGGCAGCAAGGCCAACGGTGGGGAGGTTCTATCTCGTTTTTGTGGTTCTCTTTAGCAGGTGCAATTAGGGAAAAAGGGGAGACGGCAGTGAGCTAGAGACCCGCTGGAGATGTAGAAAAGGACGCCTAAAA
Source organism: Ceratopteris richardii (assembly GCA_020310875.1). NCBI lineage: Eukaryota > Viridiplantae > Streptophyta > Polypodiopsida > Polypodiales > Pteridaceae > Ceratopteris > Ceratopteris richardii. The sequence goes on from MU263214.1 coordinate 40,620, forward strand.
AGGGAAGAGAGATATAACAGTTTTTTGTGGCAAGTGCGTGAAGGGGGGGCTTTTTGTGCAGGTATCTCGAGGGGGAAGCAGGCTATGAAGGGGGGGCTGCGTTTCTTGTGTTGGGGAAGCTATTGAGAAGAGCTTTTTTTGTGGCTTGGGGGCTCTTCCGATTTGCCTAGAGGAGAAGGAAGCAGACAACAGAAGGTGTCAAGGAGAAAAGAAGGCGGCTGCTCTTCAGTTTTGGGAAGAGGGGCGTCTGCGTGTTCATCTCAAAAGGGAGGAGGAACCGAACGTGTCGCTGGGGTAGGAGCCAAAGAAAATAAGACATTTGGAACATGATGAGTCACGATTGTCTGATGTGCATGGTGGGGGAAGGGCATCGCTGGAAGTGGCATGACGGAAACGTTCTATTGACAACATTTTGCTGATAGTGAGTGATAGCAATTTGCTCAACTCGGATTGGGATTTACATGACAAGGGGGGCTGAAAGATACAAGCGATGTCCGAATCAAGGTGTATGCTGAGGCACAACTTCCAAAGACACTCTCCCTGGGATTAGCAGGTGTACATCTGGACAGCATCTACAGGTCACCAGTTCACAAAGATGTGGGAGGCGATGAAGGCCTTTGCTCAAGCTCCTACATCCAAGCGGGTAATGCAGCTGGTCCACATTCTCTTGATGGATAGCACATTTACAACTCCATCGCCTCCATGTCGATGATTGATTTGGATGCATTCAGTTCCTATGAGAGACTTTTCGGTACGCTACCAATGTTAGATTAATTTGTATGAAGGGTGCAATGTAAAGCTTCAAGTCTGTACACCACTCCATGTTTCTGGTTTGCGAATGACATGTTTTCACACAAAATATATTCATGAAAGATATGTAGGAGGAATAGCGGTTATTTCGATGCAGGTTTGAAGGGCATGTGCTGAATCATTGTTGATATGTGTGTTGTTTATGGGAATGACCTGGGCGCTATGACGATATAGGAAGTGGTCAAAGGTAGCCAATAGGTTGTTGTTTCGTAGAGATGCAAGAATTGGTTATAGGTTGATATCAAGATAAGCGAATTTGAAGTGTAAATGTTCCTATATTAAGCTATGTTCTCAGGATGATTAATAGTCCTTGCCGCTTGCTACAATGACCGAGTGCGGTTGCTGCAACAGATTGAGAATATCTCATAGAGGGTGCTAAGGGTTTGAATGGTGTATGTCACGTACAAACAAGATAATATCTTGATGTCATCCAGTTGATCCCTGATAAGGCTTAGGAGAGAAAAGAGAGCTTCAGAGATTGACGCTCCAAGGAAAAAGATGTTGCACTCATCATAATATCTAACATAGAGGGATATTCAAAACCAACCCTAGGGCGAGACAATTACTTTCCCCAAGTTTTTGTGGATTCGCAAGATATGAAAGTGTGTTGAGCATAACAATTGTACTTTTGCTTCGAGCCATAAGGAATTCAACTCTTACCAAAGCCCAACGCCTTACACTTCGTTTCCTATGCTAAACTCTTTAAAGAATTGATGTGATAGTTGGAAGAATTAATTCCCTTGTGCAATTCATTTGCCTTTCGATACGGGACCCTGACTCCGTTTGATGACCTTGAAATAAGCCTATAAAAGGTCCAAGGAGAGCAACTCTTAAGTCATTTTGGAGTTGCACTTAATTTTCCATTTTGTATCCCAATTTCATGTTAGTTACTTATTGTGTATTTTTCAAATGCGAGGAAATGAGTAAGAGTATCAAAAGAGAATGATCGAACGAGATTTTCCTCCTTATGCTCACGCGGATTGACCTATCAAGGTCTATATTCATTTCATGAGTACCGCTCTTCTCAAGGGGATGGTTATTTCTTTTGGCGCTTAGAATATACTTCTAGAAATGTAATGATCCCATAAAAAGCATGAATCAACGTGGAATGGGCATTCGCTAGTGTGAGCATATGCAAAAGATTATGGGGAGGGGGTTGTGTGAGTGAGCGTATGTATGAGTATATGTGCTCGAAGAGTGAGTGAGAAGGTGGGAGTGTGTGTGTGTGGGAAAGAAAGAGAGAGTGAATAAGCAAGTGTGTGCAAAAGAGTGTATGTGAGGGGAGGCAAGAAAGAGAAAGATAACAACTGGGTAAGGAATAGGGAGAGAGAGCAGAAGGGGGAGGGACCCCCCAGAGGCAACCATTGAAGACTTGATCTTCACGTGCCTGTATATTTAGTTCTACCTTCTTCTCGTCTCTACAATACATTCGAAGGCAATTGGGGGAAATTGTACTGACAAACTGTGGATATGAGCCCAAAAATAGAGCAAATCTCATTATGCGAAAGACACTTTCCCTTGGGTTGAGAGAAATATCATTTTGGTGCGTTTGCCGGGAAACATATGAACTAGTGCATTGACATAGGAAGAACTCCTCGAGGGGTAATTGTGGGCTCTAAGTATCCAAGTAGACCGATTCCGAGGAATTTGAACAAAATAAAGTCTCGTAAAACCACTTTTTCCTGCGGCATTAAGACATTTCATTTGGTGCGTTTGCCGGGAATTGGCTTAGCACATCTCATCGAGAGTGCTACGAGTTCGCTTGTGCCCCAATCGTGTGGCACAGCCAAGTCGATGCCAAATCTGCTTTGATCTTCATTAGAGAAATGGCCCAACAAAGACAAGCCTCTAGTTTTGAGAAAGCGAATATAAGGCAAGGGAATTTTGGACAAAATAGGAGATGGATAGATTCTCATCCGACCATGAGACATCATGTGAACCGAGGGTGGCGATTTGGCCCGATATCAAATTATGTGAGATGCTGGTGTTGCGAGCAGATTGGGCATATAGCCAAATATTGCCCTCGTGTATGCACCCCGTTGGATTTTGTCCCCACATGTGAGGACTGCGGGAAAAAGAGACTATGCGAGCACGTGTGTGGCTCAAAAGAGATGACTGACACAAAGGTCGCAACGAATCAATCGGATAGGTGTTTATCCTCTTTGTATGTGGAAGTTGACAAAGGTGGAGTCACTTCGTCAACGGAGACTGCGAGAGCAAGTGAAAGCAAGGACACTGGATCTCATGATCGAGACTTGGTAGAACTCGTAAAGAGCTTGGAATGTCAAGTCAATTTGCTTCAGGTAGAGCGAGATAACGAGAGGATCAAAATAGAGAAATTAGAGGAAAATCAAGTGAAAATGGCCGAGATCCTAGGAACTTGGGAAAAGCAAGTACGAATGTTGAAAAATGAAAACAAGGAGTGGAAAAGAGTAAACAAAAGCTGGAGGCAAGATCTTGTGAAGCCCGAGAGTGAAAACGTGGTCTGGGACTTGAGATCCGGCTTGATGGTAGCCGACTGCTTTGGAGTTGCGATCGAAGAAGAGCTCTCAAGAGACGAGGATGACCTACTGAGGAGAGTCGAAGGAATGGAGCATGAAATCGAGAAGGTACAAAGCATAATCCATCGATACAGTGACCAAGCGGGTAAGGCATGTGACGAGTTCCACCTGGAGTTAGAAAGAATGAAAAGTGCCCAAGCAGAGAGCGATGAGAGAGTTGGACGGGTAGAAAAAGAGAATGCAAGACTGAGTAGCAAGCTCGGTAGGTGGATGAATCGGAAAGACAATGAGATGCGAGTACAGGTAGAGGACCCGAAAGCAGGAAAAATGGAGGAAGAGTTGAAAGCGGTGTTGGATAGGTTGGATGCATTCGGAACGGAGTTAGAAAAAATGAAGAATGAATTGTTGAAGAAGGTAGATGATCTAAATGAAGAAAATATGAGTAGGATTTGGGAGGAAAGATCGATTAGAGAGGAAGTCGAGAAGTTGACTGTTCGAGTTGAGAAGAGGGAGGATGTTCCCCTCGAATCTGCAAAAAGGGTGAGAGAGGATAAAGAGATGGAGCAAATATGGAATCGGTTCCGAGGCATCGATTGTGACCTGTTCCAATATCAGAGTGATATTGAGCACAACAAACAAGGATTAAGGGACTTAGCGGCGAGGCTTGAATCATTGAGGAGCACAATGAGCAATGGTAACTTTTCAGGTCATTTGTCGGGTCAGTTGGAAGCTCTGCGAGGCAGAGGTTGGAGATGAAAAGAAATAGACGAGGCGATGGATGTGGATGAGGACGGCTTGAGTTTGATTAGGGTTTGCTTTGCAGATTGCGAGTCAAAGATGTGAGGATGGATGGATCAAGTTGGCTGTACACTTAGGACTGAAGTGACACTTTTTGAGGTTTCAGGTCGGCAAAGTAATTAGTGTGTGCGGGTTTTGCGAGGACGGGTTGACCATGGCATTAGTGGCTGGATTTTGGCTTGAGTGGCAGCAGAGAGGAGATATGTCTCATTGGGATGTCCACGGGGGGATATATGTATGTGTGTTGTGATTGGTTGGGTTGGGAAAAAGTCCTTTCTTTTGTCTCCTAATTCTCGAGATGCGGGAATGAAAAGAAAATGAGAAAAATATATGTTTGTGTATGTGTGAGTGTGGCTACGCGCCTATGTGGGCCGATAGGTGGGTGGACCCACTTTGGCCGGGTGGTCAAAGCCACGAACCGACGTCGGTTTCGCATAGGGCTAGCTGTCTGTGTGTCGCGCGCTGCGTTGGGTTGGTAGATGGGTGGAACAAACTCGATCGGGTGGTCGAGTCCACGAGTCGCATCCAGCTTCGGCGTAGGCCGGCAAGTGTGAGTAAACATGTGGAAAAAAAATGATGAAAAAAGTGTGAAAAAATGAATGAGACAAATTCCTCGCTCGAGGGGGGACATAAGAGAGGTGAGAGAGCATGATGCTCGGATGGGAATATCTGTGTTTGTGTTGTGGGGATTTGGGTTATGTGTGGGCTCCCGATGAAACATGTCAAATTGAAGCTTAAGCTCGGCTAGGGTTTTGGTTGCGATGTGTCTATGGAAAGCTTGGATTTGAGGAATCCAATCGTGCTAGTTGCATTGTTTGTCTGCAAACTTTCCAGAAGTGTTCAGTTTGGCTCTTAGGTGGTATGACAACTTGAGAAGTCCTGAATCGCGTTGATGATGAGTGGTCCTGTCGAGGTGAGCTCGTGTTAGACTTGAGTGGTCCTTATCGTGTATCCATCAAGTTAGAGTGGTGTGGTGGTGACCTAGCAATAGAGTCAATGACAAGAAAAACGGGTAGTGGAAACCCTAGGTAGAAGGGGAGTGGAAAATCGGCAAGAGAACTCAGCTAGAAACGAGAAAAAGAAATCAGGAAAGCGATCGTATGGCCAAGAAGAGTATCAAAAATAAAAGTGGGGAATGGTTTTGATTATGTATGGTGTGTGTGGAAAATGTGTTGAGTATGCATGTGGAACAAAGATTTGTGATGTGTTGAACGAACAGTCTAGAAGAGTGACGAGAGGGAATGTGGATGGGTTTTTTTTGCTTGCATGTGTGTTGTTCGTGACGAGAATGCATGTGTGACGCGGATCATGATGTGTGTGCTGAGTATATATGTGTGATGTGGATGAAGGATATGATTGCCTTTCCATTTTGGTTGTAGATGTTATTGGGATTTGATGAAAAAAGGTTCTAATGTTTTAATGAAGTTTGCAGACAGGTGGAAATGTCGATGAAGATACATCAAGATGGACGAAGATGGTAAGTGAAATGATTGGATTTCGGTACTGACAAATGATTGTATGAGTATGATTGCAGGTGCTACATCGAGGAAGAAGAGTATGGTCATGCAAGGTAAAGATTTGTATTTGATTGAGTGATCAGCACATGTTGGATGATTTGAGCGCAGGAATAATTTGGCTCGTCGAGGACGACTTCGCAATTAAGAAGAGGGGAGTATGTTAGCCCACAAAATGGTTGGTTTTTATGCACTAATATGTTTGTGTTTGGCAGGGGAATTTGTTTGATTTCAGGTACTTGAAGAGTTGATTAGATGTTTGATGGGAAGTATTTGGGGGCTTTAAAAACTAAGAATGTTGTCGTTTCCACCCCCCCCGTGACATCGTTCAGCGCTGTAGGGGATCTGTCACCAGCAAACGCAATGTTTGTTTTTTTCTCTTTTTTGGTTCTTGCCGTTGCCTACTCCAATGAATGATCCAACTGTATGCATGTGAATCTGTGGCTTCATACAATAAAAGTACTTTGAAAGCAAATGTTGCAAATGTTACTCTAGGGGATTAATGTGTTTGTCCTTTCTACTTCAGATATATTTATGAAGTCCTTGCACCATGGGTTAATATCGGTGGTATAACAAAGACACTGCTTGAACAAGGGAAAATCCCTTGCATCTTTCAAGATAGGGAAAAAAAGGGACATACTATATGTAGAACCCTATGCAACTTTCCGTTTTTTGTCTGACAAGCTATTCACCTTTTTGTTTTGTGTGCAGAACAAAGGAAGTTTTTCTTTGTTGTTTTTTCTACATGAATTATGTGGCAGCAAGGCCAACGGTGGGGAGGTTCTATCTCGTTTTTGTGGTTCTCTTTAGCAGGTGCAATTAGGGAAAAAGGGGAGACGGCAGTGAGCTAGAGACCCGCTGGAGATGCAGAAAAGGACGCCTAAAAAGGGAAGAGATATAACAGTTTTTTTTGGCAAGTGCGTGAAGGGGGGCTTTTTGTGCAGGTATCTCGAGGGGGAAGCAGGCTATGAAGGGGGGGGCTGCGTTTCTTGTGTTGGGGAAGCTATTGAGAAGAGCTTTTTTGTGGCTTGGGGGCTCTTCCGATTTGCCTAGAGGAGAAGGAAGCAG
>MU263215.1:0-47304 GCA_020310875.1 Ceratopteris richardii
AATACAATCTCAGAGACTTCTCTCCCATACCATCTATCCTACACCTAGGTAGAATACAAAGTTTGATGTCCCATACCACCAACTTTATACTCCACATAGATGCGTGTATGAGATTAAAGTCAAAACACTTCTCTCAAAAATGATAAGAATAACTTGGTGAGTACTCACAACCATAAATAATGTAATGAAATCGTGAAGTGTTCCTGAAGTGTTTCCTTCCCTGGATGGAACGAACAGAGTCATTCCTATGACTCTATCACTCATAACTATCTTTTACATCAACTCATCTTGAGTTGAGAAATGCTAAATCAACTCAACTAGAGTTGTGAAGGATGCAGCTTGCATCAAATATCAACTCATGATAAATTGGAATTTATACTACTTGTATGAATTCACTTATACAAAATGAGAACAACTACTAAAGTTCTCATGTTCCATGCTCTCATCGCACTATATATTTCTTGAAACTTTCGATAGAGTCTCCTCTGTCCTACTGAGAATGGTCACCAAAAACAAATGCTCAATAAACACATATCTAGGGCATATGTAGCCCATGGTGATCACATCATCTAAAAAAAATCATAAAAAACCTGTGAAAAGTCTTTTGCTTTCAACAATGCCTCCTGCATAAACAATTTCCAACAGCAGTAGATTAAATCTTAATTTTAACTATTTTTTAATCATTCAAAATCTATGCTTTCCAACCTTCTGTAGCTTTTTTTAGGCTTTAATTAGGCACAAAAATAACTTGATTTTGATATTTTCTCCGAGTTTTATGACCATTTTAGTAGAAGGGTTGAACACTTGACGACCAATTCTGAAAAATGTACAGGGTCATCTTCTTGAAGCCCTTACTGATCAAACAAATTCCAAATTTCATTTTATATGTGCCCAAATCTAGATCACCTTAGCTAGTTTGGCCTCACAAAATTTCAATTCAAAATCAAATCAAATACTCATTCAAAAGTATACTTCTATCTCTGCTACACCTGTGCTTAGGTGAGCCTAGAACCAACTACTCCTGCACTTTTAAAATATCTTCTAACTATGAAGATAAATTCCAAAAACCTTGAATTTGGGTATATCATAGGGTCTATACTGGAGTAGCTTCTCCAACAAAAAATTTGAAATTGGAGTTTCCAATATGAATATATCATGTGCTCATCAGTCACATGTACCACTCTTTGGAAAATCCTCGCCAGAGATTAGTTTGAGACGAATAGATCATTTGACCTATCAAATGATGCCCAATTTCTCCCAAATTTCAATATCGTATATCTAATACTATCTACTTTTATTGATATATTTTTATAGTATTTGAACATTTAGAGATTCCACAATGACCAAAATACTAAGCCTCTATACCTACAAAATTGTAAACATTTGCAGAGGCTAACTTTTACTCTTTTCTTTATATCTCCTAAATGGAGACCAATTTCATCTTGCAATTTTATACACACTATTTCGAGGTGTATACCTAATGTTAGAGATAAAAATCACTCAATTTGAGTAAATGATCTAAGCGAACCAATCACCTCTAGGTGACATGGTCTCTGATCATTTCATAAATTCCAGAGGTTGCACTTTCATGTGCAGAGATCTTTTGACTTATCAAATGATCTTCAAGAATAATTCAAATTGATGTAAACAAAATTCAGCTATCAAGCTTTCATCTCCACAAAAATCATTCCATTTTGAGCTACCAATCAACAGAAATTCCCTTTGTAACAGCCCTATGTCACTTGTTTTCAGATCTCTACTTCTACTAGCAGCATTTTTAGTGCACAGCTCACTTGACCTATCTAAAGTCTCCAAATTACTTGAAACTTGGTCAGCCTAAAGAAAAGCCTAAGAGCTACTTGCCCTCCAAATTTCCATAAGTTTGGGCATTCCCTCAAAGAATAGCATCTAAATCTCTATGAGGCTGCTACCTCACTAACTATTTGCTCGATCATTTTTTCAAACTTAAAAATGACGAGACATGTTAATCCTCATGATTAAACAAAATAGCTCATTATCTTGGATGCATTATGTCATGGAGATATATCCATGCATATAATGATCATCTAGATCAATGCAAACCAAATAATCATCCAAATCGTCTAGTTGAAAAATCAACTCTTACATAGTATCCACCCTTTTGTAAAAGTGAGCATCTATGGATGTCATTTTAACCATTGTGCTTCTTGCACATTCATTAATCTCATCGCAAACCAATCATATACAAGCACTTAATACTTGTATTGATGATCATATCCATAGCACTCTTGTGAGGACTCGAGATAAGCGTCTATATCAAGTACATATACGTGCATGAAAATAGTTTATGTGCTCATGTGTTACTAGTCAAAACACATCTTAGTTTGCTCTTGATGTATATACCTTATCTTTTACTTTCTAAAGGCATAATTAGCCTATGCCTGGTACCTCGATCACATACCTCATGCTCACCCTAACTCGTCGTGGTGATACATAAAAGTGATCTTCTATAAACAGAAAATGCATCATGCACTTCAACTTTCTAGCAATCATATTGTCTATGTATACATGCATTCACTCGTGCATTTGATTCTCTACTTCAATAAAATTAAAGCTTTTAGCTATGCTGACAGAAGACTTCCTCTCTTGATGGGGGAAGTATCTCAACCCCTAAGCAACGATGAAGCGCGAATGACCTCCACAGGTATCCTTCTTTGACCTCTGCACACCAAAATGCTCTTACTCAGAGCTTATGCAGAGAACTCCAGTGAGCTTTTGTAGACCTGTAGTAGACACCAAGGGCTTTCCAACAAAGCAAATTTCACTTGAAATGGATGCTTACACAAAGAAACAATGTCTACAACATGAGCTAGTTGAATGCTCACAACTGCTAGTCAAGCAGAGACCTCACTTCACTCCAGCAAACTTTTCTCAGAGATTATACAGAGAATGAATCTCAAACTTATGTCAACTTTAGAGGACTCTAATAGCTACCCAATGACACCAAAATCATAGCAAATGGATACATAGAGAAGGAGAACCAGCCCTTACAACAGAGAGCAAAATATTTCCAACAGAGCCTACACAAAGAGAGAGATATCAATCACACAACTTCACTAAAATGAATGTTGCTCCCAGCTTACTCAGAGAATGCTCCAGAGAATTGGTAAGCATAAAATAGACTCTTATAGCTATCCAATGAGACAAGAATTACATCAAATGGATACCATATGAGGGAGAACCAATGCTAACAACTCAGGGGTAGAGAGTTGCAACACTGCCTTCGCACACACATAGATATGCCTACTAAAAGAAAACAACAAGCAAGCAAGGGGGTTGCTTAAGCAAGGGGCTTGCTTATCACAACTCCAGCACTTAGTGCTCACTTTACATGAGCTAAAACTCCAAGAAGATGGCCCAAAAGAAGTCGGGATACATGCTCCTTTTATAGTGAGAGGTGTGCCCCTAAAATCTAGGAACTACCTTTCCAAATCAGCCTCCTAACTTGGAGGAATTAGTTGAGATGACTTGGGGAGTGGTTGAGTGACTTTTCTTGATGGAATCTCGTGGCTTTTGGCTTCCTTTGATTGCTCCACATGTCCATAAAAGATTCCCCACGAATTTTTAGCTTGAAGCTTGACTTTAACACTCCCCCTCAAGCTTCAATTCTTCATCCTCATCCAAGCTCCGTCATGTTGATGCATTGCTTGAATTTTGAAATCTTCATCCCATCCAAAGCCTTTGTAAACATGTCCGCAACTTGGTCCTTAGTACCAATATGATGTACTGAAACTTCCTTGGATATCACCTTTTCCCTTATGAAGTGATAGTGCACTTCAATATGCTTGGTTCTAGCATGATAGACAGGGTTCGATGCTAGATGAATGCTACTCATGTTGTCACAAAAAATTGGATATGTGTCAACCTGCAAATTAAGCTCCATAAATAACTTCTTAATCCACATTAGCTCACATGTGACTTGAGCCAAAGCTCTATACTCAGCCTCGGTGGAAGATAATGCCACCGTGGGTTGCTTCTTTGAAATCCATGAGATGATCTTGCTACCTAGCATGACTAGGTAACCACTTGTACTCCTTCTATCTTCCTTCGAACCGGCCCAATCGGCATCGGAATAAGCTTTGACCTGCATATCATCATCAAATGAGTAGAACAATCCTTCATTTATAGTGGCTTTGAGATATCGCAACATTCTTCTTGCAGCTTGCAAGTGTGTAGTCCTTGGACTATGCATAAATTGTGATAACACTCCAACTCCATATGCTATGTCAGGCCTGGTTATTGTGGCATAATTGAAAGAGCCTACAATAGATCGATACAAAGTTACATCCTCTAATGGCTCTCCATCAATGGAGCTTAGCTTTACATTAACTTCCATGGGATTTGAAATAGGCTTGCAATGTAGCATCCCAAACCTCTCAAGTAGGTCTAGAATATACTTCCTTTGTATGAGCATAATACCTTCTTCTTTGTATACAACTTCAATGCCAAGAAAATACCTAAGATCTCCAAGATCAGAGATCCTAAACTCCTTTCCAAGCTTTGCCTTGATCTCCTCAATGCCCTTTGTATCATTACCTGTAATGATAAGATCATCTACATACACACACATGTAGACCACAAGTTCTCCTCTTTGTTTGATGAAGAGAGATGGATCCGCCTTGCATTGATTGTAACCACATTTGATCAAATAGTCCACCAATCTTTGGTTCCAAGCCCTTGGAGCTTGCTTTAGGCCATAAAGTGCCTTCTTCAACCTACAAACATGATGTGGAAACTCTTTATGAACAAAACCTAGTGGTTGCTCCATGTATACCTCTTCTTCCAAGTCTCCATTGAAAAGGCATTCTTGATATCCAATTGGAAGAGCTTCCATCCTTTGCTAGCAGCCATTGCAATGAGTGTCCTAATGGTGCTCATCTTTGCCACGGGGCTGAATGTCTCTTCAAAGTCCACTCCATAGGTTTGTGCAAAACCCTTAGCCACCAATCTTGCTTTGAACCTAGAAATAGATCCATCTGAATTCCTCTTTACTTTATACACCCACTTATACCTATTACCTTCATGTTCTCCTTCTTGGGCACTAGAGTCCATGTTTGATTTTCCTCAAGTGCGTCGATCTCTTCTTGCATTGCCTCTTTCCATTCGGTGTACCTGCTTGCATCTTCATAGCAATCGGGCTCATGATCTTCTACTACTTTGTTCATATATGCATAATGTGTTGCCATGTATGAATCATAAGTAAACCTTTGAGTTGGATACTTAACTCTAGAAGACTTCCTTTCTTCACCTTTTGGAGGAATAAACCTCCTTTGCCTTGGGAACTTGATCTCTTTCTTTGACGTGGCTTCTTTCTCCATCATGTGTCCTTCATCATCTTCAACTTCATTACCTTCTTCATCCAACTCCACCAATGTTGCTTTGCCTTTGTTGATTGATTGTGCTTCATAGCTTGATGAAGATCTCCCCCTCCATGGTGAGTTCATGCTTGAACTATCTTCATTGATGGAACACCTTGGGCCGCTTAGCTCTAGGTCGATTTGTTCTTCATCATGTCCATGCTTTTCTTCTTCATAGTCCTGCATACAATCATACTTCTTATACCAAGGGAGTAGCTCATCAAATGCTACATCCCTTGATATCCTCAAGTCCTTTGTATTTGGGTTGAAGCACCTGTAACCTTTATGATCATTTGAATATCCTAGAAACACACACTTTTCTGCCTTTGGTTGTAGCTTGTGCCTCAATTCACTTGGCACATGTACATAACAAGTACATCCAAATATCTTCAAGTGGGAAAGATTCAGGTTTCTTACCATAATAGGCTTGATATGGTGTCAAGCCATGGATCCCTGAGTTAGGAGCCCTATTCATTAGATACACGGCGGTATTTGCTGCATCACTCCAAAACATGTTAGGTACATTCATCTCATTAAGCATTGCTCTAGCGATCTCGGCAATGTATCTATTCTTTCTCTCTGCTACTCCATTTTGTTGGGGTGTGTACCTGCATGTTACTTGCCTCTTGATGCCTTGATCCATTAAAAAATCAGAAAACTCATTTGAGAAATATTCTCCCCCTCCATCGGACCTTAGCTTCTTGATATATGTACCTGTTTCCTTCTCTACCATTGCCTTGAATGCTTTGAAACATGTAAACACATCTGATTTGTTTTTGATGAAATAAACCCAAACCATCCTTGTGCAATCATCTATAAAAGTGACAAAGTACTTGTTACCATCCAATGGATTGCTCTTTCGTTGGCCCCCACACATCTGTATGTATCAACTCCAATGGATGTTGGCTTATGTAGCCACTCTTCTTGAATGGAAGTCTCGCTTGCTTCCCTAGTTGACAAGATTCACATAAATGCTTCATACCTTGTCCTTGGAAGTTGGGAAGACCTTCAACCAGCCTCTTGAATTGCATTTCCTTCATTCTTTGTATGTTGATGTGACCTATCCTCTTGTGCCACAAGTCCAACTCCGAAATCCTCTTGTTTCCATATGTGAAGTAGACATGTTGAGTAGAATGAGAATTTACCTCCAAAGTGAAGAGTCTCCCTTGCTTCTTTCCTCTTGCTATGACCTTGTAACCTTGCTTAGGGTTCTCCACAAAGCATCCACCTTTGTTGAACCTTACTTGATAGCCTCTTTCAACCATTTGCCCAACGGACACCAAGTTCTTTGTGATGGTAAGGTACATGCAAGACATCCTTGAGACATCTTCCTTCCTCCTTGTCATCCAAAGCTACATCTCCAACATGGGAGATCTCATGGGCTGTATCATCACCTGTTTCTACATGTCCTTTACCTTGGGAACATGTAGATTAGTAAACCAAGAAGCATTGCAACTCATATGGTTGCTACATCCACTATCAATATACCAAGTGTTATCTACTTTGCTTGAATTCCCATTCATGTGCATCATCAAGAGATTGTCATTTTCTGAACTTGTAGAAGCATAATTACCTTGGCCTTTGTATGAAGAACCTTGATTATAGTTCCTTTGGTTTCCTCCTTGGTAGCAATCTCTAGCATAGTGGCCAAACTTGCCACATATGTAACATCCTTCGCCATCTTGATTCCTGTTTTGTTGATGTCGTCCTCCTCTTCCTCTTGATCTTCCTCTCCCTCTTTGTGATGAGGTGCCTTGGTCCATGTCCTTGATTTCTTGAGTGGCCTTGCCTTCCTCCAAACCTTCCTTTGCCCCTTCCTTGTCCTTGTCTTCCTTTGCCCCTTTGATTACCTGCATAGAAAACTTGTGCATCTTTGCTTTTAGTTGAACTTCCACCTATGTTCATTTCTTCGGTGACCATGAGAGCAACCAATTGCTCAAAATCGGGAAGATTATCCCTTACATAAACTGAAGTGGTAAAGGGTTTCCACTTCTCATCATCTCTCAAACCATTGAGAGTATAAGCCACAAGATCGTCATCGTCTACGTGGCTTCCAATGGATCCCAATGCATCTGATAACTCCTTGACCTTAAGTATGTAGTCATTTATGCTACTCCCTGAGCTCTTCCTAAGGTTGTTGAGCTCATTCTTGAGTTGGATCTTCCTTGCTTTGGTGCTTGTTGAATAAAGCCTTTCAAGTGTCTCCCATACCTTCATGCTTGAATCCAGGTCTTGGATATGGCCGATCATGCTATTGCTAATGTGTTGGGAAAGAATAAAGATAACCCTCTTGTCTCTTTCATTCCATTCCCTAAAGGCCCTTCTCTGGTCATTGGTTGGATTCTCATCCAACCTAGGTCTTGGTTCACTTCCACTAATCAACCCCCAAAGGCCCTTGCCCATAAGATAGTTGGAGACCCTAAATCTCCATGGTTGATAGTTACCTTTGTCTAGCTTTTCAATTTGAGTGTTGAAGTCTCCCATATCTAGTCTTTGATACTTGAACTAGCCCTTGGCTAATGCTCCAATGTGTGTAAAATGAAAATGAGGCTCTGAGGTTACCTCAATCCAAAGCTTTCCTTAGATGGACACCTTGTGCTCTTGCAAATTTGAGTAGAATAGCTCCCCCTTGATGTGAGCTACCTCCAAGAAGCTTTTGTTGATGCAACTCTTCAACCACCAACTCCAAGAGGTCTTCTTGCTTGTATGTGATACCTCCAAGATGCCCAAATGCTCTGATACCACTGATGGGGGAAGTATCTCAACCCCTAAGCAACGATGAAGCGCGAATGACCTCCACAGGTATCCTTCTTTGACCTCTGCACACCAAAAATGCTCTTACTCAGAGCTTATGCAGAGAACTCCAGTGAGCTTTTGTAGACCTGTAGTAGACACCAAGGGCTTTCCAACAAACAAATTTCACTTGAAATGGATGCTTACACAAAGAGAAACAATGTCTACAACATGAGCTAGTTGAATGCTCACAACTGCTAGTCAAGCAGAGACCTCACTTCACTCCAGCAAACTTTTCTCAGAGATTATACAGAGAATGAATCTCAAACTTATGTCAACTTTAGAGGACTCTAATAGCTACCCAATGACACCAAAATCATAGCAAATGGATACATAGAGAAGGAGAACCAGCCCTTACAACAGAGAGCAAAATATTTCCAACAGAGCCTACACAAAGAGAGAGATATCAATCACACAACTTCACTAAAATGAATGTTGCTCCCAGCTTACTCAGAGAATGCTCCAGAGAATTGTAAGCATAAAATAGACTCTTATAGCTATCCAATGAGACAAGAATTACATCAAATGGATACCATATGAGGGAGAACCAATGCTAACAACTCAGGGGTAGAGAGTTGCAACACTGCCTTCGCACACACATAGATATGCCTACTAAAAGAAAACAAACAAGCAAGCAAGGGGGTTGCTTAAGCAAGGGGCTTGCTTATCACAACTCCAGCACTTAGTGCTCACTTTACATGAGCTAAAACTCCAAGAAGATGGCCCAAAGAAGTCGGGATACATGCTCCTTTTATAGTGAGAGGTGTGCCCCTAAAATCTAGGAACTACCTTTCCAAATCAGCCTCCTAACTTGGAGGAATTAGTTGAGATGACTTGGGGAGTGGTTGAGTGACTTTTCTTGATGGAATCTCGTGGCTTTTGGCTTCCTTTGATTGCTCCACATGTCCATAAAAGATTCCCCACGAATTTTTAGCTTGAAGCTTGACTTTTAACATCTCTCACACAACACAACATCACTCTAGTTCTCACATGGCATATAATGCCATGTGGCTACAAAATTCCGGCAGCATTTTGCCAAGAAAATGAAGCCTGAAAAAAAATAATAATAGTCTTTACAATGATAGGCATCAGCCTAGTGGTTGGCAAACCACTCTCTTTACTCCAGAAACCTGCAAATAAGAAACTTTGCCAAAATGTGTTGTTGGGCACTACACACACTCATAACCATGTTCTTTTTCTACTTTCAATACGTGCAAAAGATTCTAAAACACACAAACAAGATCTGTGCATGCTTTTATGAATCAACATTAGTTAGTGTAACTTTATGTGCATAGATAAATTCATTTAAAAACTAGCTTTCATGCACATTCCAATATTGATTTCTTAAAACTGGAATAAAATCCAATGCAAAATTAAAAACTTTGATGCGAGAGGTGTTCAAATGAATTTATTAGAAAGAAAAAATATGATGCAAATGTATGAAAAACAATTCATTTCTATCCAAAATGGTTCAAAATATTATTAGAAATTCCTAATTATCATAATTGGACACTCAAATCACTCAAAAGAGCTTCTCGTAGGTCAACAGCCATCTGAAAACTTATGTGGAGATGGCTTAAATTGGTCAAAATATGTATTAGGACCAGTCAAAAGAAAGGTCTTGAAGTGTAGAGTCTATATCAAGTTGAATTTCTTGATTTGGATATTTTATGAGGAAGTTATGGCCAAAACAATGAAGCTAGGTGAGTGGGCAGCATGCCTCTTTGAAGAGATATGCAGAGAATTAAATGCTCTTTACAGGTGGTTTATAATTATCCAATGATAGATTTCATCTATGCATTGGAAACCTCGTGAAGTCTACTTCCTATACCAAGTGAAATCATCCAATATGGATATTGTATGAGAGAGTTACGGCAATTTAAGTGGAGGTAGGTATACTAATTTTGCTTCTTCTCTTCTCTCTCTTTCTACTTTTTTCTCTCTCTAATCTTCACTTTCATTTTCTTTCTTCCTCTTTTTGATCCATTTCCTCCTCCTTCATTTTCTTTTAATCTCTTTCTCTCTACCTCTCTTTTCTATCTCTTTCTCTATCTGTTTCTCTTTCCATCTCTTTCTTTTTCTCCATCTCTCTTGGCTTCTCTCTTTCTATCTCTCTCTTTTCTCCTTTGTCTCTTTCTCTTTCTTTCTCTTTATCTTTCTCTTTCTTTTCTTTCTCTTTCTTTCTTTCTCTTTCTCTCTTTCCTTCTTCTCTCTCTCTTTCTCCTTCTTTCTCTTACCCACGATCTCCTCCATTTCTCCAGATCTACATGCTCTGATACCAAATGTGGGATTTGAACTCAAGACCTACTAGCTAGGAGTATGATGGGCTAACCACTTGCCCCAAAAGCCATGGTTGAGGATTACTTCCTAATCCTCCCTCTTAGGGTGTGGTTCAACCATCTCCTGCGAGTCATATCTTGAGTCTAACATGTAGGAATATATCATGTGTAAGACCAGAGAGTGCATGATAAATGAACGTATACAATACATTGAGGCATTCATGCATACATATTTTCAGCTTTTCATCCATTAGTGCACACGTTCAAATGCAAGTTTACACATGATGACCATTCATGAAGCTTTAGGAATATGCGTGTATAAACACAAAGAGGAGCTCATACATTCACAAGCAAGTTTAATTGAATACAAAAGTTCAAGCTAATATATACATGCCTTTACGTCCATAGATATTCACACATCCTGAATATATAAAAGAAAAAGCTTATACATACTCAAGCATATGTGCTTGCGTAGATTTCGATACAGAAAGCTTCATAATAAAATAAACTATGCATGCTTTTATTTCCATAGCTATGCAGAAATAAACGTATCTAGCTTTGCAATCGTAAAAGGAAAGCTGGATGCGGTTACAAATTTATCTATGTGTATTTCTGTGTTTTTGTGTCTCGAGAAAAACAAAATTCACATCAGAGTAATAAACTCAACTTTTCAATAGAAGCTCGCATGTCTTTATAGCCTCAGGTGTAGATTTTACTCGTTGTCATTTCATTATCCCACTTCTCCTCATGTTCCTAAACGAAGCTATGGTTTATAATAATTTTTCTTTTTCGTTTACGTGTTGGAACTTGAGCCCATCGTTCAAAACGTGATTACTCAAATCAAACTTTATATAGACACATATATCTACACTCCATTTTTAAGGTTTTAAGGGTGTCACTTTATTATTTAAGAGGCAGCGAAAAGATTCATGAAAAATGGCGATGAAATTCTTTCATTATATTGTACAATCAGTCTATTAAACGAGTCAGCAAATCATGCACTCAAAAATATTCAAGAGATCATCTCTGCTCTATCAATGCCATTTGCAATTTGCGAGCGAGTGTTTGAATAATGACTTAAGTACACAAAGTTGTAACCACACCTTCACAGATAAATTGCATGACTTTTTACATCTAAGCACAGTTTGTAATATCACAAGAATGACGATTGTCAACATCCCATGTACTATGTCCAGGAATTGACAAAGCATTCATTTATAAACTATTTGTATCGAATTTAATACCGTGCGGAATTCAAACAAGCCAAACAGGCAAATTCTTTGTGTGTCAAATTCTTTGTGTGTTATGGTTGTGAGAAGGATAAGTTAACATCATCTAATGATACACGTTGTCCTTATAGTTTTCAAAGCGTACACATAAACAAATGGTTTACAATAACAAACACAGAGATTGACAATGCCAACCCAAGAATGATTAGGACTCTGCACTTCTTTCCAACCAAAATATTTCTTACAGTTTGCAAATCAGCCCTCTACCAGTGCATTTCAAGACATCGTACATAAAAACTTTCATTAATCTTCTTTATCATCATGCCGATCCAACACTCATGAACAAAAACAACCACGGCATGATTCACTACCTTTCGATTAATTTTTGAGCACTTTCAAAGTCTTGCAGACAATTAAAAATATACCGAATCACCTATTCGCAAGTTCTAGAACACTCCAAAGTTCTCCTTTGTATCCTTCCTTTCAGCAGCCATTCCTCAAATGGATGACACTGCTCCATGTTCACCACTCAATTGGAGGACACACTTCAGCACCACAACCGACTTCCTTTCATAGCGAACATATTCACTCCGACGGTTCGAAATTACTCAGTCTTCTACTGTGATTGTAAATGCATCTCACGGACGTGCCGCAAACTCCCACTCTCAAGAAGCCTCCAAGCAAGCGATGATCAATACAGATCCATAGTTTTGTCCTATTTCGAATGGCTCTCTCCTATGGGGATTTTCCACATGCACAACAGCCTCCTTCCCTTGTCTATCCAGCCCTCCTTTTGGCCTTCAATCGTACACACCAGATCAAAAACTTTGGGGCTCTGCTCCCTAAAACCCCTGTAGCACCCAGTGATCCTCTATCTTCGACGAATGGCTCCAGACCCTCTTTTGTCCCCCGCATAAGAGGCACTCGGAGTAGAAAATGGAAAAAAGAAAAAACCTTTCCCGCTTTCACTCCCCAGCACGACAGAGAATGCTCTCTCCCCCCTCTTTCTAAATTGGCCAGAAGCTTCTTTTGATCTCCCCTTCACATGCTGAGTGGAATGCCTTTTTGACCGCTTCTATTTTCCTCCATGACTTTTCATATTATAAGCTCTCCATTATGTAGTCCTTTTTGTATATCCTTCATGGCCTTCCAAAAGATAATACACATGACCATGTCTCCAAAACATCCAACATGCTGCAGATTTTCCGTGATACACATAACTTCCAAGTTCTCTTAAATTTTTCCACCAAAAACATCTAACCTTTTGAACCATGTGAGTGGAATCTGTACGACATCCACCCCCTCCAAACCTGTGTGGCCTCCGGACACACCAACACCAATCTTCACATCTGCAAGAATCTATAACTTCCGAAACAAATCATGTGCATGGGTTATTAAACACATGTGCCTATGCACAGCCATGAAATGGGCCCCATTCATGCATACTTTAAGTGCATCAAAAAACATAATGGTGCAATGAGAGAGGTAATTAGCATTCAATGACGAGGCTTCACACTCAAATTGAACTCACCAACTTCACATATATATACAACTCATTATAAGTGCAATCAAGTGTGCACCTACGGATTTAAAAATACTCGTGCTCTTTACATTTCATTTATGCATGTTTTAGATGCATGAAGGAAAAACAAAATGGTGCGAAAATCAAGTTTTTATGGTATCTAAGCAAGGAAACTCTCAATACTCACAATTCCACTCTCTCACAAATGCAATCTCTCTTCCTTACTTAGAACTACACTCTCTCCTTTCTCTCAAAACTTGATTTATTAACTTTTCAATGATGTTTACCTATTTATCTAATGTGAAGATGGACATGCTTCTATTGATTTTAAAAGACGTGTTTTCTACACATTTGTACATGCATATTTGGTGTGCAATGCATCTCAAAATGGGTGCACAAAAGATTTTGGCTAACAGGAGAACTAAGAAAAAAAACAAGGCTTTTTTGAACTCTACTTCACTTCCCATTTCCATCACCTTCCTTCCTGCACTCAAACACTAAACATGTGATAAGAAATATCAATCCATCAAAATACTCATATGTACACATGCAATCCATGATAACACTTCACGGTATGTATAGATGATTCAAAAACTGTTTCTCTTCTTACACTCCATACAAATTCTTGATTTGCAATTGGCTCCAAATCTTCACCTGCACTCATAAACTCAGAAAACACATCAATAGCATCATATTGAAAAAGATTTTTTGAAAAAAAATCAAAGCATAATTATTAAGTATTTGCGTACTTATATTTACAAAAGTCACTTTTTGAATTTCTTGTAGATTCAAGAAATTCATTTCCAATACATTTTCACAAATAAATGCTCTCCAAAGAAGCTATGTTTAAAAATGAGTCATTTTTGAATCGCATCGATCAGAGTCGCATTCACAAATATGGTGGATATGTAAACAAGCCACCTTATTTGCTTGTCTATCTCTCGGTGGCTTGTCTGGAATATATAGCTCTTGGAAATTTTGGAAATCCAAGCTTCCATTTCTTGGACTTAGACTTATTTATTTATGATTCTTCCGAGTTCATCATATCCGGAATCAAAAAGATGTATATATGTAGTTCTCAAATTCATATTTGTTTCATTATCAAACGTTTCTTGCAAACATGCATTTTCTTCTATTTCATGTTTGAAATCATTTCAAGGACTTTCATCCTTCTCATCATCTTCTTTTATATTCCCATCTTTATTAGAGCGGGGATCTTGAATTGATTCATTTGGATCCCACTCCAAATGGAAGTGTTCACCCAATTCAGACAATGATCCATATTCATCTTTGCAATCTTTAGTGAGACTGATTCCTTCTACCCAAGTTTTGGGGATTATGAGATCTGCTTCTACTTCCAACCTATCCAAAAACTCTACATCACTATCTTTGTCCTGATCCCAAACTAGTTCTCCTTCAACACAAAGGGAATCCATATCTTCATAATCAAGAAAACTCTCATCTTCAGTGTCACTAGAATCATGCAAAAGATTATGCTCGGTAGAAAATTCATCAAGATTTTTATTCTTCTCTAGATCAACCTCATCTTTCTTACCCCCTCCTACTTCCTGAGGAGTACTAGTGAGAATATCCTTTACTCGTGAAGAATCAGTGACCAGTGCCCCATCTTCCTCTTTGTGGAGAGCATTGACACCTGCTTCACTAACTTCTTCAAAACACAAGTCACTAAGACTCTCAACATCACTCAAGCTTGACTCATCATATGACTCACTTGAATTTTCTTCCCAAACATCCTTTTGCTCTTCAATCAACTCAACCTCTTGCTCTTTCTCATCATCTCTATTAAATTGATGCATGTATACTAAAACCACATCATCAAACTCACTTTTTAATTTTTCATCATCTTTACTAGTGTCTTCATTTCTAGAAATGGAAATGATTTCTTTATGCAAGTCCTGACTCAACTCCTCTCTTACCTTCTCATTCTCAACTCTTGTATACTCTAAATCCACTCTAGATTGATGAAATTCATTAAGGGATACAAGGTGGACTCCATGTTCATTTTCTCTCTTCACAATCTCATTCATATAAACTAAAGGTCTTGTAGTAGGCATTGGGAAACTTTGAGTATCCTCAACTCTATCTTGTACTACATATGACCTCCATCTCTTACATCTCAAGAGCATTGCTATGGCCTTATGCACTCTACTCCATTCTTTAGTCAATCCTAAAGGCTCACTCAAGTCTTCTAACATGTCACCTAGCTCTAAGGCCAATTCAGAGTCAGCACTCTTAATGAAGAGCTCTACTTTGTCGTATTCCAAAGCATCTTGGTCATTATGGCTCAATTGATCAAATCGCTCTTCAAACTCTCGAAGTAGCTCGGTCACCTCAAGGCCTTTATTCGGAGTAGCCACCCACTCTCTGAATTCATTTCGTGTGGGCATGGCCAAGTCTTCTAGGTAATACTCTTCTCTAAGAAGATTCTTAAATTCACTCCATGTCTGGGATCACTCTTGAAGAGCATAAATGCTAGGTTTGAAACTAGGCATTACCATCCTTGCAAATTCACTAAGCTTCATAGAAGCTCTCACACCATAGAGGTCCATTTTAATATCATAGATTTGCAAGAACATGGTTATATCTCGGGCATTAAAGAATCCACACTCTTTCGAGATTGCCTCTAGGGCTCTCATCACTCCATTACTATTTGTAGCAATCCTTTGGGATTCAGTCAATACTTGAAGTAAAGTGCTCAAGGTTCTCGGATCTAAGCCTAAGGCCTCCATCGTGGTCAAATCTTGGTCAAAATCTTGGTGAAAATCAAAGTCCTAGGCAAACTCAACATTCAAGCCCTCAAACTCTCATCCTCAAGTCTCTCACTCTAATGGTCAACTCAATTCATCTCAAGCTCAATCTCAAAGTAATCTCAAAGTACACTCAAAATAAAATCCATCCCCGTATGCATTTCACGTCAGGTTCACATATGTGGCCCGTTTCTTGCGCGCTTAGGGGTGCATGCAGGGTGCAAAGAAAAT
This sequence comes from Ceratopteris richardii, assembly GCA_020310875.1. NCBI lineage: Eukaryota > Viridiplantae > Streptophyta > Polypodiopsida > Polypodiales > Pteridaceae > Ceratopteris > Ceratopteris richardii. The sequence goes on from MU263215.1 coordinate 16,219, forward strand.
GTGATCCTGACATAATTTTGACATTGAACTATAAAAATCTACTAGGACTACTCATTCTACTCTAGTTGTTTGTAGCCCACCAATGTTGTCGTGAAGTTTCATCTCAAGGAGGGAGATACATTAGATATAATAAGCATTCATTTGAACAAGCTCACGTGATGAGAATCCAACTATCAAGTTCCCAATGTGACACTACTCTCGAGGTGCAGATGATTTACTATTCAAACGATGTAACTCTGAGTTCTTGATTTAGCCTCTATTTGTGATTATTGACAAAAGGGAGACAAGAACGTAAACCTATTCACTTCAATGGATAGTACAAACAGGTAGTGGGATTCATGAATGGTTTCCCGTGACACGTTCCCTGTTGGTGTTTTAACCATGTTTAAAATTGCACGAGCTCGGGTTCTCAAATGTGGACATGGATTCTAAAATACGTGCATCAGAGCTTATGGGCTCATGTATACAAGGCCGCATGCATAAGTACATATACACATCATGTTTGCAGATATACAGATATCCATGTCTTCTACTGCACAGCCAAAAATTCTATCTCCCTCACTATACGTTTTCATGTATATGATATACTTTTAAACATATCCAAGCACCATGATCATCTGTACCCATATAATTTTCTGCACATCTAGTTGCATCTATGTACGTCTCCAGGAATATATCATGTGTCAGACCAGAGAGGGCATGATAAATGAACGTATACAATACATTGAGGCATTCATGCATACATATTTTCAGCTTTTCATCCATTAGCGCGCACGTTCAAATGTAAGTGTACACATGATGACCATTCATGAAGCTTTACGAATATGCGTGTATACACACAGAGAGGAGCTCATACATTCACAAGCAAGTTTAATTGAATACAAAAGTTCAAGCTAATATATACATGCCTTTACGTCCATAGATATTCACACATATCCTGAATATATAAAAGAAAAAGCTTATACATACTCAAGCATATGTGCCTGAGTAGATTTCGATACAGAAAGCTTCATAATAAAATAAACTATGCATGCTTTTATTTCCATAGCTATGCAGAAATAAACATATCTAGCTTTGCAATCGTAAAAGGAAAGTTGAAGCTCGCATGTCTTTATAGCCTCAGGTGTAGATTTTACTCGTTGTCATTTCATTATCCCACTTCTCCTCATGTTCCTAAACAAAGCTATGGTTTGTAGTAATTTTTCTTTTTCGTTTACGTGTTGGAACTTGAGCCCATCATTCAAAACGTGATTACTCAAATCAAACTTTATATAGACACATATATCTACACTCCATTTTTAAGGTTTTAAGGGTGTCACTTTATGATTTAAGAGGCAGCGAAAAGATTCCAGAAAAATGGCAATGAAATTCTCTCATTATATTGTACAACCAGTCTATTAAACGAGTCAGCAAATCATGCACTCAAAAATATTCAACAGAACATCTCTGCTCTATCAATGTCATTTGCAATTTGCGAGTCAGTGTTCAAATAATGACTGAAGCACACAAAGTTGTAACCACATCTTCATAGATAAATTGCATGACTTTTTACATCTAAGCACAGTTTGTAATTTCCAAGCAAAATATTTCTTAGAGTTTGCAAATCAGCCCTCTACCAGTGCAATTCAAGACATCGTACATAAAAACTTTCATTAATCTTCTTTATCATCATGTCGATCCAACACTCATGAACCAAAAAAACCACGGCATGATTCACTACCTTTCGATTAATTTCTGAGCACTTTCAAAGTCTTGCAGAAAATTAAAAATATTTAGAAGCATGCACATCGATTAGAAACGGTCACAAATGCTTCAAAAACAAACACGAGTTCACCAAATCACCTATTCGCAAGTTTTAGAACACTCCGAAGTTCTCCTTTGCATCCTTCCTTTCAGCAGCCATTCCTCAAATGGATGACACTGCTCCGTGTTCTCCAATCAATTGGAGGACACACTTCAGCACCACAACTGACTTCCTTTCACAGCAAACATATTCACTCCGATGGTTTGAAATTACTCAGCTTTCTACTGTGATTGTAAATGCATCTCACGAACGTGCCCCAAACTCCCACTCTCAGGTAGCCTCCAAGCAAGTGATGATCAATACAGATCCATAGTTTTGTCCTTTTTCGAACGGCTCTCTCTGATAGGGATTTTCTACATGCACAACAGCCTCTTCCCTTGTCTATCCAGCCCTCCTTTTGGCCTTCAATCGTACCCAGTGCCCACCATATCAAAAACTTTGGGGCTCTGCTCCCTAAAACCCCTGTAGCGCTCAGTGATCCTCTATCTTCCACGAATGGCTCCAGACCCCTCTTTGTTAAGAATAGTTGCCCCCGCATAAGAGGCAGTCGGAGCAAAAAATGGAAAAAAGAAAAAACCTTTCCCGCTTTCACTCCCCAGCACGACACGGAATGCGCTCTCCCCCTTCTTTCTAAATTGGCAAGTGGCTTCTTTTGATCTCCCCTTCACATGCCCAGTGGAATGCCTTTTTGACCGCTTCTATTTTCCTCCTCAATGACTTTTTATATTATAAGCTCTCCATTATGTAGTCCTTTTTGTATATCCTTCATGGCCTTCCAAAAGACAACACACATGACCATGTCTCCAAAACATCCGACATGCTGCAGATTTTCCATCATACACATAACTTCCAAGTTCTATTGAATTTTTCCACCAAAAACATCCAACCTTTTGAACCATGTGAGTGGAATCTGTATGACAGCGCACGGACCGTTGATTAAACGACGAGCCAAATGACGTTTTTTGCGACTTGTGGTGCAACGAGGTCTAGGATGCTCACATAGAGCGTCGCTAACATGATGGTTTTAAAAAAGCTTCGCATAAGCGATGCTTCTTTACATCACATAAGTGATGCTTTTTGGCGTCATATAAGCAACACTAAAACATGTCATTTATGGGATGATAGCTCAACGCGTAGTATCACTTACACGATGGTCTATTGATGGAAAAAAATTAAAGCGTTGGAGGCTCTTCGATCGGCATTTTCACGCATCTGATCGAAGAGCTCTCCAATGTTCCCAATTGTGCTGCGCTTATGAGCTGAAGCAAGTATATGCAGAATTGTTGTTTTTCGTAAACTCTCTCTTATTGTCTCCCTCTATCTCTATTTCTTTCTTTGTACATCTTTCTCTCTTTGAAATCTCTCTCTCTCTCTCTCTCTCTCTCTCTCTCTCTTTATTGCAGGTTATTCAATAAGCTAACCAAGCAAAAAATATGGCTAACTATTGTAAGTACAATTTCTATTCTTTTTATATCATTTGAATTGTGTTATTTTCATTAGATAGCATACTCACACTTATTGATATGCACTTATACACTTATACATGATGAAGATGCACTTTCACACATATACATATATACACATGCACATACACACACATATATACACACAGATACATGTGCACATACACTTAGACATACACACATATACACATGCATATGCACAAACATTTCTACAACCACATAAAAAGACTTACATGCATGCATTATTTCATATATATATATATATATATGTATGTATGTATGTATATGTATATGTATATATATATATATATATATATATATATATATATATATATATATATATATATATATATATATATATATATATATACACACACACACATTAACATGTGCGCAAATACATGTATATGCACATCCACATGCATGCACATTGACATGCATTCACATGGATGCAAATGGAAATGCATCCACATACACATGCATGTTTCATACATATACACATGCATATACATACATTATAAACATATATACACATATATATGCACATGCGTACACACACATATACACATGCACACACACATGCACATACCTACATATACACATATACATGCACATACACACATTTACACATAGAGTTACACATATACATGCACATACATATACACACATATACACATGCACATGCACATACTCATACACACATATACACTTATAGATGCAAATGCACATACATACATTTACACACACATACACATGCACATACATACATATACACACAGAGAAGAATGTTGAATCTAAAGCTTACTTGGAATCCTAGGATTGGTTTTATTTTATGGACATCCTTATGCATGAAAAGTAGCCACAAAGGCCTTCATTTATAAAAAATGTTATTATGAAAGTATTATTGTAATTAATACACATGTAGCAAATGAGCTCATTACAAAATTTTGTAATTAACGTTTTCCAACAAACTTTAAAATTACTCTTACAAGTCTCATTGCCAGTAGAGTGCTTCTGTCATACGAGCTGGACGTAAGACCAAAACATACAAAGGCCTTCATTCTCCTTCCTCTGGGGCTAGCCATCCTCCTTCATCATCGCCCCTGTTCTTGAACCTTCGGACGGAGGAGCTTGCTGCTGTGATTTTTGGCTGTGACCATGCGACTTACAATGAATGCGTCACATAGCTTCTGTTTGGTATACTTTATCTATCCTATCACAGATATACGTCTCTCCCTTTAAACCATAATGCATCATATCATGGTTTGGATTTCTCATTTTGAGATTCCATTGTGCTTTCGATAGTATGTTTTTCCACATCCTTGTCATATGGACACCATTTCGTTCTGTGCCCTTATTTCTCCCTCTCTCTCTCTCTCTCTCCCCCTCCCTCCACATATTACTACATGTTCATGTGTGTGCATGTTTTTGGTATGGCTTTCATGTGAACGCAAAGAAGAATGTTGAATCTAAAGCTTACTTGGAATCCTGGGCTTGGTTTTATTTTACGGACGTCCTTATGCATGAACAATAGCTTGATCATTAGCTTTTGTGCATGTCCAGACCTTTGAGCTTCTCATATCATCTATGTAAAGAATGTCCGGCGAGGGATGCCACTATTTTTGCTTAATTACATTGATAAAAAGTTGCATGGTATTTTTGAGGCAGATAGCTATGGAGAGATGAACATCAATCCATATGCATGGACTGATGGGAAGCAGAAGACATAGTTTCCAGCTCAGGTTCTTTGCTTAGATTTAATAATCTCTGATATTACATTAGGTCATTGTTTGAGGTGTAATGAGGTTTTTCTTACATGTAGGCACGCGTACGGTTGAGATGTCAGTGTGCACCATTGACAGAAAGCATATACAAGGGAGCATTAGCAGCGAATTATGTGAATTATTCACAGGAGAAAATCCTATTTGAGTTAAATCATGTGCAGATAGATAAGCTTATATCTCTTTTCATGAGAAACTCGTTGAGTGTCAGTAGACAGGTTGTGGGTTTACAACGTGGGTCCATGTCAGGGGTCAAAGGAGAAGATGTTGACGGTTGCATACAAAGGCCTTCATTCTCCTTCCTTTGGGGCTAGCCGTCCTCCTTCATCAGTACTCCGTTCTTGAACCTTCCCATGGAGGAGCTTGTTGCTGTGATTTTTGGTTGTGACCATGCGACTTACAATGAATGAGTCACACAACTTCTGTTTGGTATACTTTATCTATCCTCTTACTTTCTATCACAGATATACGTCTCTCCCTTTAAACCATAATGCATCATATCATGGTTTGGATTTCTCATTTTGAGATTCCATTGTGCTTTCGATAGTATGTTTTTCCACGTCCTGGTCATATGGACACCATTTCCTTATGTGCCCTTATTTCTCTCTCTCTCTCTCTCTCTCTCTCTCTCTCTCTCTCTCTCTCTCTCTCTCTCCCTCCACATATTATTGCATATTCATGTGTGTGCATGTTTTTGTTATGGCTTTCGTGCGAATGTAGAGAAGAATGCCGAATCTAAAGCTTACTTGGAATCATGGGCTTGGTTTTATTTTATAGACATCCTTATGCATGAACAGTAGCTTGATCATTAGGTTTTGTGTATGTCCAGGCCTTTGAGCTTCTCATATCAGCTATGTAAAGAATGTTCGACCAGGGATGCCGCTATTTTTGTTTAATTACATTGATAAAAGTTGCATGGTATTTTTGAGGCAGACATAATAATCTATGATATTACATTAGGTCACTGTCTGAGACGTAATGGGGTTTTGTTTACATGTAGGCACGCGAACGGGTGAGATGTCAGTGTGCACCATTGACAGAAAGCATATACAAGGGAGCATTAGCAGCAAATTATGTGAATTATTCATAGGAGAAAATCCTATTTGAGTTAAATCATGTGCAGAGAGATAAGCTTATATCTCTTTTCATGAGAAACTCGTTGAGTGTCAGTAGGCAGGCTGTGGGTTTACAACGTGGGTCCATGTCAAGGGACAAAGGAGAAGATGTTGACGGTTGCAGGCTCAAATGTTCAGTAATATGTGGGATTTTGGATAGCATATTGAAATCAAAGCCATTGATTCTTTACGTAAAACAGAGGATTCTAGTATTGTTGATTCTTTCAAGCAAGTATCACGTGCTAGCGCAAAAGACACAAACCTTATAGATAGCAAACTTGGTTACGTAGGAACTATTATTGGTATCTACGAAATCTCATTTCATACATTCAAACAGGTAGAAAAAAGTTTATATTTTTTATGATAGAGTTAGTTATTTTTTTAAGCACCTAATAATGGGTTTTTGCTGTTATATATTTTTTAAGCAATGTGAACTTCTTCAAGAAGTTTTTTATATGTTCTGATTTCATCTGTTAAGTACATGTCTTTCAAGCCAACACTGGACCCTATTTGGAAAGGCCATTCAAGTAGAACATTTTGAAGGAATGTTAGGAACTAAAGAGCAGTTTCTGTCCCTTTTTTATAGCAAAGACTTGGGACAATTCTTGTATGGCAATCTGTTAACCATTTATTGTCAATAGGACACTACATTATCTCGTTGTCATGCACAACTACACTGTTTAAATATGTATACTCTACACCAGGGGGAAAGGTCATATTTAGGACCTGTATCCTTGTCCACAAAGGATCTTTTATACCCGATGCCTTAATTATTTATTGTAGGCCTCGGGGCAAGAGAGTCACAGTACATATTTAACATTTGAATTTCATGTTTTAGCAGCCGAAAATGATTTTCTAAAAGCAAATGGATTGAAAGGATTCCATCCTAAGATAATTTCAATAAAGCTTGGCCTCCTTGGGTAGATATTAATTGATGACTTAAATCCAATGATTCAGAAATCTCAGCCTTCTCTCTCTCTCTCTCTCTCTCTCTCTCTCTCTCTCTCTCTCTCTCTCTCTCTCTCTCTCTCTCTCTCTCTCTCTCTCTCTCTCTCTCTCTTCTTGCTCTCGCGTGTCAATCCCAGCACAAATGTGCTGGGAGAAATCGAACTTTTTTTTTATGTGTGTGTATGTGTTTATGTGTGTGTATGTGTCTTTGTGTGTATGTGTATGCATGTATGTATGCATATGTGTGTGTATGCATGTGTATATGTGTGTATGCATCATTATATGTGTATGTGTCTATGTGTGTATGTTTGTCTGTGTATGTGTGTGTATGTTTGTCTGTGTATGTGTGTGTATGTGTTGCAATAAAAATGCATGATTTCTTCAAGTTTAAAATAGTATTTTATGAACTAAAGAAAAAAAGGGACTAACAAACATTTTGATGATGTTACGTAACTCTATCATGGTCTTATAAATTGCTAACATTCCAAGTGTGAAATAGTGAAGATGTCTTTGAATCTGCAGTGCTACCCTTGCTGGATCAGTTTTCCTCTTTATTGTGTTCGAAGAAATGGCAAGAATGGATTTGTGATCTATTTAACAATAGTACATTAAAATCAAAACTATAAGAAGAGATCATAATTGTCAAAGATTACCTTTAGCAATTCAATGGGTTTACTCTTTGTTGGTGCAGACTGGTGAAATGCATAACTATAAGCTGGTTCAATCGATGATGTCACGGCCAATACACCAACAGGCTCTGAACCAAGGCCAAGACTCTATGGATCCTTTGATTTCCAGTCTGCCTCTTTGATGTTCTCCAAAACTTCATAATTGAATTGTATTACATGAATGTCTGTTCGTGTGCGAAGAGAACCATCATATGCTAAATACACTTCCCTTAACCCATACATACATTTTCGAAAAAGTTCTCTAGGCCCCTCAGCTCCATACCCTTTTCTAGGTTTTTTGGGAAGACACTAAATGATAAAGGCATTCTTTGGAGGTTAAACCATCTGAAAAGCAAGAATGAATTATTGCCAAACCATCATGGAAGTCAGAAAAGAACAAGTCCTCTCCGTTTATAGACTATAAACCTAAGGATGCACACTATTGTATCAAGTTTGACAATAATCCTTTGCTTCTAGCCCTTATCATTGCCATCATGGAATTGGATGGAAAACTATGCCTCTCAACAACGATTGGTATTTCTCTAAGAACATGTTGAAATTCACAAATTGCTAATCTTCTAGCACTGATTTCTTCAACTAAGCTAAGAAAATTTTCTTGGTAACCATAGTCAAGGATATCACTATGACATGGATTGATAAACGTTCTTGGAATGAGTTCCTCTTTTCCTCACAAGACTAATCACATCTGCCTTTCCAAAGTGAGAACTCTCTGGGAAGACAATCTGCCATCATCTACAGTAATATGAACTTCTTCAAGAAGTTTTTTATATGTTCTGATTTCATCTGTTAAGTACATGTCTTTCAAGCCAACACTAAACCCTGTTTGGAAAAGCCATTCATGCAGAACATTTTGAAGGCATGTTAGGAACTTAAGAGCAGTTTTAGTCCCTTCTTGATAGCAAAGACTTGGGACAATTCCCATATGGCGATTTGTTAACCATTTATTGGCAACAGGACACTACATTATCTCACTGTCATGCACAACTACACTGCCTAAATATGTGTACTCTACACTAGGGGAAAGGTCATATTTAAGACTTGTATCCCTGTGTGAATGCATGTGTATGTGTGTGAATGCATCATTATGTGTGTATGCATCTGTATGTGTGTATGCATGTGTATGTGTGTGAATGCATCACTACGTGTGTATATCTGTGTGTATATGTGTGTGTATGTGTGTGCACGTCTATGTGTATGTGTGTGTGTCTATGAGTGTGTATCTGTTTATGTGTGTGTATGTGTCTATGTGTGTGTATGTGTATGCATGTATATATGCATATGTGTGTGTATGTGTATGTATGCATTATGTATGCATATGTGTGTGTATGCATTATGTATGTGTATGTATGCATGTGCATTATGTATGCATATGTGTGTGTATGCATGTAAGTATGTATGTATGTATGCATATGCATATGCATTATGTATGCATATGCATATGCATTATGTATGCATATGCATATGCATTATGTATGCATATTTATGCATGTATGTGTATGTGTGTGCATGTCTCTCTATGTGTGTGTGTGTACATATATGTGTGTGTATGTGTGTGTGTATGTGTGTGTGTATGTGTGTGTGTATGTATGTGTATGTGTGTGTATGTGTGTGTATGTGTGTGTATGTGTATGTGTATATGTGTGTTCATGTGTATGCATTATGTATGTGTATGTCTGCATGTGCATTATGTATGCATATGTGTGTATATGCATATATGTGTGTGTGCATGTATATGTGTGTGTGCATGTATATGTGTGTGTGTATGCATGTATATGTGTGTGTATGTGTGTGTATGCAACATTATGTGTGTATGTGTGTATATGTGTGTGTATGTGTGTGTGTATCTATGTGTGTGTGTGATTATGTGTGTATATGTGTGTGTGTATGCATATGTATGTGTGTGTGTGTGCACATACCTGGTCTTTCTCTTTGCATGTCTCTCTCTCTCTCTCTCTCTCTCTCTCTCTCTCTCTCTCTCTCTCTCTCTCTCTCTCTCTCCCTCTCGTTTTGTTGCTCTCGTCTAGATCTCGGCACAAATGTGCCAGGAGAATTCGAAATTTTTTTTTAACATTCTAGAGCATCGCTTATGCAATGCTCTAGAAAGGGCGACACATATGCATCGCTATCCAGTTTGCCCATGTTGCAAATAACCTCGCTAGGCAACGACGCTACTTGCGACACAGAGATTTAGCATCACATAAGCGACGCAGGCATCGCTTATGCGACGTATCCCCTAAAAAAAAAAATTCAAAAACATCACAGTCGTTTATGCGATGCTAGCATCGCATAAGCAACGGTGCTCGTTTTTTTTTCAATTCGAGGGCGTCGCTACGTCCCCTATTTCTTGTAGTGCCTCCCTAGCAACGACGTCAAATTTGGTGTCACTCTAGCACAATGGCAAGTATCAACATGAGGAGATCCACCTCATAATTGTCAATCCGTGGAGATGTGAGGACTCGCATGAAGACTATGAGTAAGTGAAGGCACAAGTGCGTGAGTGAGAAGCACACAACTTGCCATGATAACATATCCCTTACATGTTGCCGGTGGAGGTTCAACCCTCTCCCCTGCCGCAAAAAGCGAAATGCCGAAGCACCCAACCAAACGACCTAGGACATTATACCAGTTCACTTATAGAATTGTTCTTTCAATCAATTTAAGAAGCAAGATCAACTTTAACTCAACTTCTTTAAAAAAAAAAAAAAGATAGAAAACAGAAATGCGCACACAATAAAGCGAAGCTCTGTTTACTCCATTAACTCCTACACAACGGAACTTGCGGATAGAAAAGGCTCTTTTTCTCATTTAAAAAGAAAAAAAGCAATAGACAGTATTCGAGAAAATAACGAGAAAGTTATAGGGCCTTAAACGATGGCAATGAGGCTTCCCAACCATATAAATACCAACCATAGAACGAAACGGGCTGCTTTACAGAAGTATAAAGTCATATATCATAAATACCAACCATAGTCATATAAATATTTAGGAAGATACGTCTCCTCAGAACTACTCCATTCAAAACGTCTTCAATCGAAAAGCAAATATTTGTGCATATACGGATATCTCTTCTTCTCACCATCTCCCACTTAGCGTGAACGAAGACAGGTACCCTCCGCTTGACCAGCCTTGCTCCTCCGCCTTTGAAGCGCATTCCATTATGTCTCTAAGTGCATTTCCAATTTGCGTTGTTGGGACTGATGAAGGGTTTCTGAGGACAAACAGAAGGCCTTGAAGCAAGCTATCCAACTCTAAGTCTTGCAATGACACCAAGCCTTTCATCATATTCACCACATGCGTCATTGACGGCCTCATTGTCGAGTCTTCCAAGACACACAAGAATGCAATTCGTATCATTTGCCGTAGTTGTTTCAAATCCTCATCACTTTCCAAAGTGGCATCTGTTAGCGATGATATGCTTTCTTTACTAGCTTGGAAAAATGCCCATTCTGGGTAATACACTCGCTCCTTCTGCTCTACGTTATAATCCAGATTCTTTCTCCCACTTATTATCTCCATGAGCAACATGCCAAAGCTATACACATCGCATTTCTCATCAATCACGCCGTCTTTCAACCAGTCTGGAGCCAAGTATCCAGGTGTGCCTCTCATGGCCGTCATCACATGTGTTTCAGCCTTCTTCAAAATCCTTGATAACCCAAAATCCGCAACTTTTGCTTCGAAACTATCGTCAAGAAGAACGTTTTGTGGCTTGATGTCTAAATGAATAACCCTCTCTCTTGCTTCATTGTGCAAGTAGGAAATCCCTTGGGCTATGCCCAAGGCTATTTTGCACCTCACTCTCCAAGTTAAATGTGCCTTTTTGTGTGCATCATCTGAAAACAACCATTGGTCCAGGGATCCCTTCTCCATGTAATCATAGACCAGTAGCCTCTGCCACTTCTCCACACAAAATCCTCGCAAGCGAAGGAGATTGTTGTGAGATATCCCTCCCATTCCTGCTATCTCCGCCTTGAATTCCTTTGTCCCCTGGTTGAAGCTGTCAAGTGTCTTTACGGCGACTTCGGTGCCATCGGGAAGCTGGCCAGAATAGACTGCCCCGAACGCACCTCTCCCAAGTTGCCTTTCAAAACCATTGGTGATCTGATGCAGATCTTTGTAACTGAACCTTGAAGGAAGGCCTTCAGTTACATCTAATAAAGCATCATCATCATCATCATCATTAGTACAGCAAATACAGAGGTTAAGAATATAAGAAGCAGCCATTATTAGACCAACGATTACGAAGATCACTATTAGATATACAAACCCCCCCTTGCGAGATTCAACGTCGGGATCTGTCGACTGTGTTTGTGTCTTCACATATGCCACATAGACATCTTTATGTAGACCTCCACGGAGGCTCCAGACTTCATCCAAATGATGACAAGTATTTGTATCTTTGCGCCAGAATGCCAAACGACAAGAACAATTGTTCTGACACTCTTTTTTACACTTGTCCTCAGAAGATAGATTTGAAGCTGGTGTGTAATTGTTCCCCACATAATCTACCCCATACAATGGGCTCATGGTAGCTCGTCCTCTTTCTTTAGAATTAACGCACACAAATTCATTTGTGAGCTTACAGCCTCGAGACTCATCACCGGGGATAATAGGAGAAAAGACAGCTTGGGAATCATTAAGACCCTCGCAGATTGCATTTGGAGAGCAAAACCCATAACGTCCACAGAAGTTTGGAAGTAAGCATCCATCCGGGGTTCTTTGTTCCATCGGATCCTGCGAATCGAGGTAAGTATAAAACCGGAGATTTCCATCATGCTCAAGCCGTAGGAAACTGAAGTTGGTAGGACTAGATCCATTCCCCAAGAAGAAGGGCTCACGGGAGTTACCAGGTTCACCGAAATCCTTAGAAAAGGGCAATTGATCCGGATGCTGAGATGTGAAAGAAATGTAGTTTTCTTGAGTCATCCAAGCTGCCAAGGGTGAGGGTGTTGATCTGCAAGTAGGTGTCCAGAAAGGTGTTCCACTGTAGTTCAGCGCCCAGTAGCGCTGCCGATTATAACCGCCCATCATGTAAAGAGCTAGACCACATTGCTCCATGACAAGAGTGTAACGGCCAGGTGAAGGGTCGTGAGGAGATGCCCAGCTCGTTAGATTTCTACCTGGTAAAATATATAGATAATGGCTCAGCGTGTCGGTAGGCTGATCTGCACTTTGCCACACTATTTGGTCGTTGGAGTCGCGCAGAACTAGACTCGCTGAATAGGAGGAGAGACTCATCGTAGCGACTCCTTTGCCAACGGTTTCAGATGACCAAATGGGGTTCTGCGTGTTGTTGCCGACCAGGACAAGGTTGCCATCTGCGAGAAGGCGGAGCGAGATGAAACTTTCAGCAGCAGGGCGCAGGCGATTCCCAATCCAGACAATAGTGAATCGGATTTGATCTTCAACCACAATTATAGCGAGCCATATCTTTTCTCCATTCAGCGATTCAACGCGAGGCGCAGCCTGGCCGATGTTCCAGATGAGAGCCAAGTGCACATACCCAGAGATACCTGTTTCCGTGATGGATCGAGTGAGGATAGGGATATAGAGCACTGAGGTTTGGGTGCTTCCTAAGGAGGCGCTACTAATATTATCCGATCTGGGAAAACTGGTGCTGAAAGAGTCGTTGAGATTCCACGTGTAAGCGCCAAGAGGATCGTAGCTATGCCCAACGGGAATACGCAGAAAAATTGAAAGAAGAAAGCGCAGGACAGCAGCAAAACAGAATGCAGGAAGCCTCATGCTGTCGTTCATTACGGAACTCATGTAAGCATGTCGGAAAAAGTATTTGCCTTCACTTGTTTTTATAATTGCCGGGTGGTGTACGGAGACTGTACATCTCATCTACATTAACTAATGGTGAGATTGTGGATCTGGATCCTTTCCCTTATAGTTCAATTAATTTACACATGTCCTTAAAAAAAGGTTCTGTATGGAAGTCCATATAATTTTCTATCTTAATTCGGAAACGCGTCAATTTGCAACTCTAAAATAGTCAGCCACACGGCTATCAAAAAATGCGCGCCATGTTTTCTGCAGGACTGACGTCATAATAATTTTTTTTAATCAATTCTCATATCAAAATATGGGTTTCATAATCTTCATCCAAGTTTTTATGGATATTCACACAGATACACATGCATGCATACCCACATGCTTACATAAATATCTACATTAGTACATGCATAGATGCCACATTAGTACATGCATAGATGCCCAGAAGCTCAGCCTGGCCGGGGTTGTCTTTCTTTTTTGCTTTTTTTTTTTTCCTTCTGTGAGTGTGGGGGTTCATTGACGACGTCTCTCGTTGGCTTTGGCACATTTTGGTGGGAAGGGGCACGAGTAAAGTGCATACCATTTCTATAAGCTCAAACAAGTCTTTTGGTCTCACCTTAGAGTCTTTCTTTCTCATTTCCTATGTGATATTGAGGTTTCGGGATCTATTCATTTAATTAGTAGGTTAAATATTCCAGTAGGTTAAATATTCTACAGCATCCGGGGGCGAGGGGGATGTCGTGGGTACTATACCCTTCATTGTAATTGTACACTAGCACTTTCATTTTATTCAAGTTTGGAGAAATGTAGTTAGTAAGACGGAACTCATCCTTAAAAAGAAAAATATGCATAAATAAATTATTAACATTATGGATGCTAGAATAAAACTACAAACATGCATAAGAAATTTGATAAAATAAGTACATACATAAATACGTGCATATTTCCGTATATGACCAGTGTATGGGTTTCATGATTTAGAATCATGATGAAAAGAAACCAATTTTCTATTAATCCATCGGTGAAAAATCTAGCTCACACGTTTTCTTTCTCAAAAGGAAGTTCGATCGAGGCTTACTCTCTCATACATGAATTAATAAAAGAAAAATAATTTAGTGAATGGGCTTAGTGCGCTTGGGATCCTCTATATCTCACAAAGTAGGGGTAGGATGGCTTGGAGGCATGATAGCTATGGTAGTCAAAATCTGGTAGGAAACTTAAGATTTTATGGGTGAAAAAAAGTTTCAAAGAGAGTGACCGGCAAGTTTAATGATTTTTTCATTGTTCTTATGAGCAACCCATTTGCTTTTAATCTTTTTGTTTTCCAAGATGAACATTCTATGGTGTCTGAAAGGTAGAGGTATTTTACAATTACATATTCTTCTACCTAACAAACTGAGGGATTTTTCAATCGACCACTCTTTCAGATGAGTGTCAAAGTTGATTGCACATCTCCTTCCCATATCTTCATGAGCTCTTCCCCTTTGATGGCATTCCACATTGAAGAAGAGCAAGCAATTTTTTTCCCAAGTAGCACTTGCTTCTAGTTGATTTGCCTTTGTAAGATCAAAATACTCGTGAGAGATTGACAGATGTGGAAGCTTGTAGGGCACCACAAGAAGAGATGGCCAAGGTCCTCCCTGCCATGAATGCAATACTTACATGAGTGAGGGCCTCCACATATTTTATTAGCTTTGGATAAGAATGGATTTTTTTGTTGGCAATGAGAGGATTCCATAGGCTCCTCAACAAAAGGTGGCATTTGATGCAAGATCTATCATGGAGAAAGGAAACCATCTTGAACCTTGATTACATGTGATTTTCAACATCTCATGATTGGTTTCAACATTTGGAGAAATTAATGCTTCCATTGCATCATGGATGTGCAAAACGCTAAGATGTACTATTTATTTGCTTGAAGAATTGATGACATCATCAACTACATCATCAATTTGTACTCAGCATTGATGGACCACCCTTGAAAACCTATATAAGGAGGGTTTGGTCACATATATACTCAATCTTGCCAATCCCGATCTTTGGACCTCAAGGAGTCACAATCTCCATGTAAGTATTTTCCAAGTTCTAGTTCGATCTCTAGTCTTGTGTTTTGTTCTAGTCTTCTCTTGTCTAGTATCTTGGACATCCTATCCTATCTTCTGGAGGGAGTTCTTGTAATCCTATCACATCCTCTAAAGGAAATTCTTGTAATCCATATATTTTAGTTCATACCTATAGTCCTAGGTTGTGTGATCTCCTGTATCATCTCTAATCTTGTTATCCATACCTATCATGTGAGGAGATGGATAGATATGTTCCAAAGATGAGTTGGTATTGCATAAAACCTGCTCTATGCCTACTTAGTAAAATATAAGGATGCTTAATACACTCATTTAACTTCACAATGATGCATTTTGAAGCACTTAAAACATCATTCCCAAATGTTTGCATCAAAACAAATAACTTGCATATACAAGAAATGTGAAGAAACCTTCTATTTTGGGAATAGAAAGGTTTGGCCTTATGCTCAGAGCTCACAACCTTGTATGAATTCACTAGAGAGCTTTTCCACACATCTAATTGGAGTGTATAACTAAATAAAGTAAGTTATTTCATCATTTTAGTTGTATCATACACTAGGAAATGAATCTAACAAGTTAGGGGGTCATCCACACTTTTTAGGATCTAGAAGCTATGCAAACACAATCATCTTCTATTATTCATATCTCGATAGGCAAGTAGTAGAAAATTCATTCTAGCTAGCCAAAGTTAAAGTATAGCAAATGAGTGAGAACACGCAGAGAAATCAACTCCAAAAAATCACTGTAATGATGAGGATCTAGCAGAGAATAGTAGATAGAGATATACTTGAAGAAATGTTTCAAAATATATATGCCAATGAGCATATGATGCAACAAAATTGTAGTGAACTAATCATACATGAAGTGAGCTCAATGTATTCTCATGGATGTAGCTCAATGTCTCTCAAAATAGCTCACTTATCCCGCAACTAAAAGTCTGTGTATCTATACACATGTTCTAACTTTGAATTTGAATTTCCCTCACCTAAAAGTGATCCTACACTTAGGGGATGATTTGAATTGATTCTTCCTAGCCCATGAGTCTTGGGCTCATCTCCCTAACTTACATGAGATTTTGTATTCTCTTTGCTTTTACAATTATCCAAAGTAACTATGCCAAAAATGACTAGCATAGGTTCACATGTAGTTCTTTCTTGTGAAGGGATAGATGGATGAGTAGTCCTAAGGTTTTAGAAATGCACTTAGGCTTGTTAACTGCACCAACAACTCTCCCTAAAGCTTAAGATGCTTTAGTCTTCATTCCCTCATGATTTACTGTAAATGAATCATTGATTTAAACCTATTCAACTTGCTTCCATTCAATTATTTTGTCATCATATATGCACCTTGTTGATGTGTAGATACATATGAGAGTTCTATCTCTTTACTCATGATTTTTTCACTAACATAATGGTAGTGGAATTCTATATGTTTAAGTCCTGGCATGATAAATATGGTTAACAACAAGATGTAATGAACTAATGTTGTCTCCAAATATATGTGGAGTTGAAGTGTTTAACTTTTAATCTGAGTATAGGGTTATAATCCATATCATTAGGGAGAAAAACGGCCCAAAAAGAGCCGTGTAAGGATTTCAATTAGTTGTGCTTAATCTGCATTAAAGTTGTCAAATCCTTTAAGAAATTCCGTGTAGGTTCATTTAAAACGTATCTTATGCAAATTTTGAAGAGAGAGAAACTCATGTGATAATCATGAAAAGTTTGTGTGATATCTTATGCCTTGAAGTTTGTGCTCATCAGGCACCGATCAAAATTTGAAATTCCTCTTGTTCACGGACCTATATAATGTGGGTTGATGACATTTTGTGCTTTTTTACTCTACTTTTCAAAGCAGGTCTGTTTCTCTTTTTCACGTCATTTTAGACACTTGCCGATCACTTTTCATAGCAGACCATGGAAAACCTTAACCCAAATACTCTCGTTGAGCTTTCAAACAATCGAAATCATTGTGAAAAGTTCCATATCAACATTGCAGTTAGTCAAGAGTATGTGATGACAAGAAAAGTATTCCGAAGGGCTCTTCATCCTCCTGAAGTGGATGGATTGCGAAAGGAAGGCAAGAAACATATCGACATATGGGCAGATGGATCTGTTTATCAAGTTCATCCTCAAACTGGAAGGTATCCCCCTTTTCATAACCTTCATGATCTGATTAGATACGTAGGAGATGGTGAGGATGGTTTACGAGGCTATTGTTGAAGGCTCTAGGATATTTCAAGGAATTATGTAACATACATACATTATCTACAAAACACACTACATCAGAAGGATTTACATATGAGGGAGCTAGAAAACAAATTATCCACTTTATCTTCTCAGTTAGAGTCTTTTAATAAAATGAAAGAAACTCCTATAGGTTTGAGAATGCGGTCAAAACGAATAAAACCTTTTTTAGATTTAACTGAAAAATCTGGCCAGAAAAAGAAAATAATGAAAATTGTTAGAGATCATGTGACAAATGTGATAGGTTTCAATATGTTGAGCAGTTTTGAACGCGTACATTTCTGTAATGAAATGTTGAGTCAAAATAATGTTTTAAGACTATTGAAACTGAATGAAAATACATGCTTGAAATGCTTTGTTTTTCAAAAATTCATGACAAAAGTGAATCTGTTACTAGAACCATCTCAAATTCAGAACATTTGTGATAGTGTCGGAGTGAGTAGGAAAGGTTATAGAGCGATTTCAAAAGTTTGGTGTGAATTTTTAAAATTTAACAAAGTTAGAAGTTTTGGATTGCCTAGATCCCATCATGTAAGAAAGTTTTGGCTCTGCTTGAATAAGAAGATCACATCAGTATTTGGTGAATATAAACATATTCATGGTAACATGCCTTAGGAAGTAGGAAAACAAAAGTTACATTTCACTTACAATGCATTTAACAACATATGGATAGATATTATTAAACATCAAAGATACATGGTTCAGTTCTATAATATAAAAGAACATGAATGTTCTGGTCTATTGAAATTTGTAATCTAACTTGATGAAGCTGAGCTTAAAAGAACATCAAAGAATGGAGAGAATAAGTATTGCACTGATGAACAAAGCTTTGGACTATAGCCTTGGGAAATTGGATACTCCGTCTCTCAAAGTACAATCAGAAATGGCGTTATGGTGGGTTGGTTGTGCTCAAGTTCCATCTGAGAGCCATAAAACACTTAAATGGTTATTCTCACAGACAAACATTCCAAATGTTATCCAAAGGCATCATGCAGGAGAATTGTTGAATGTGAAAGACTACGGGAACTTTCAAGTTGAGTGGCATTCGAGTGGAGACCTAAAGACGCTCAAATGCATGTTTGATATAAGTGGGGGAGCAAATTCTAAGTACCCTTGCTTGTACTGCATGCAATGCCCAGGCATAAATGGATGGATTTCTAGAGCTGAGGCTGAAGAGGCTCCTTCCAAACAAAATTTTATTCTTCATAACTACTCATCTTCTTCAATGATTTGGGATCCCATACTTCCAATAGCATTGACAAATGTACACATATGTACACTACATGCAGAGTTAAGAATCATTGACAAGTTGGTCCGTCTTCACTTGGATATGCATATTCTATCAAGCCTACAACTCTTGCAGATGAGTGCATAAAAAAATGTGAATGTCTTCTTTCAGAAATGGGATTTCATGGTGGTGATGTTCATCTAAGAAAATATCCAAAGCTTTCACAAAATACAGGTGATGTACTACAGGATGTCTCAATGGGAGGTGCAAAAGCAAGGAGATTCTTCAGCAACCATGATGACAAACAACTAAATGCCATGTGGAACTATTGGAAAAAATTTTGTGAGGTCACGACTAATGTAAAAAGCAAACCAGAAATAACAAAAAAGAGAATGCAGGTGTGGGTCAAAGTAGATAATCTTTTTAAGGTCATGAGGCAGCAGGTAACATCAAAAAGTTATGTGATAGATTTCAGAAAGGCGACCACAGAGCTTATAGAAACCATCATAGAGGCATGGGGTGCCAAAGACATAACATACTACTTGGTGAGTTCCAAATATATTTTGTTCAATTTATTTATTTTTAATTGAAATAAAGATCTAATGAGATTCTTATGCTCTTCTAGCATATTCTTCTTGTTGTTGATATATTTAGGTAGTGATGTGTGTGAACACACTAGGACCGCCGAGGCACTTTTTTCCCTCTTTAGGAGGTTTTTTTCCCCCGGGTTGTATATACGCCTATTGCCCTAATGGGCTACTTATCTTTGTACATTCTCTAGTAATACATTCAGTCTTGTGTGTTGTGCTCCAAGCTTCTTCTTCTTCCGTGTGCTCTTCGCGTGCTTCCGCAGACGTCTAACTCCAACCATTGGTATCAGAGCAGGTCGTCGCTTCATCTAGGGCACCGTCGACACTCCTCCGTTTGCAGTCTCAGAATCGTACGAATTTAGGTGAGCATACTCAGGGTGTTTCTGAGATCAAAACAACTTTGCTGTGTGGTGCCGAAATCACGATCTAAGCTCGTTTCGGCCTCCGAGTGCACTATCGGAGTGCTTGTGCAGGCTATTTCGTCTTTTTGTGCCAATGGTATATACCAGTTTCTGTTCGCCAGTTTAAGCGTCTCGAAGTCTGCTACAGGTCTAGCAGAACTCGTCTAGGCAGTTCCGTTCAACTTTTTGAGATACAGTCAATTTTCTGCATCAAGGTATTTTAGTCATCGGCCATGGCTGAAAGCAGTGATGTATTCCGTATGTTGCCTGTTGAGGATAAGTTGGATGGTACCAACTACCCATTATGGGCTTATATGATGCGAAATGTATTGGTTGCAAAAGGACTGTGGAACATTGTGCAGGGTGTTGAAAGACATCTTGTTACACCTGCAACTATAAGTACTACAAATACAGGTGCTGGAGCTGATGAAGATGGTGTCGAAGATGATATTCCGTAGATTCCTATTTGTGCTGCTGTTTCTATTGCACCTACTGCAGAGCAAATTTGTTGGGATGGCAGAGATTCCCAAGCACATGCATTTATAGCTTTGTCTGTCAAACGTGCCATTATTCCTCACATACGCTCTTGTAGAATAGCTAGGGATGCTTGGGATACACTTACCACATTGTACCAAGCTAGGAAAGAGGCTCGTGTTGCTTATCTCCGAAAACAGTTGGAGAGTGAGCACATGAATAAAGGTGATTCCATGGACAATTTCCTAACAAAGATCAAAGAGTTGAAGGAACAGTTGATTTCTGCTGACGAGGTTATACCAGATAGCTCACTTGTGCAGACCGTTCTGAATGGTCTTCCTGATTCATATCAGAGTTTTGCTTCTACTCTTCGGTTGATGATGAAAGGCAATCCAAATGCCTTGTCATTTGAGGAGTTAGTCTCTGTTCTGTTGCAGGAAGATCAGTCCAGGCAGAACAGGTCCATTATGTGTGTTGTAGATCAAGCTTTCCTGGCTAGTCAGAAGGGCAAAGGAAAATGGAGCTTTTCTACTAGTAAGCAGAAATCTGCAAATGTTGCACAATCGAAGAACCAGGATAGAGATGAGAAGAAATCAGAAAAGCAGAAATTGTGTTGTAAGTACTGTAAAGGAAATGATCATATCATAAAGAACTGTCCAAAACTGGCTGCAAAAGAGGCAAAGAAGAAAGAGGTTGGAATGGTTGTTGCAGAGGCCTCTACACCAAAAACAGAGTCTACAAATCTTGTGCAGGAAGAAGAATGGGTGTTTACTACTGTCTGCAGTTTTGACCCATCTTCTCATGAGCAGTGCATGTCTGCAGTAGACTCAGATGTTTGGTACTTTGACAGTGGGGCGACCATTCATATTACCTCGCAGCACAGTTTCTTCTCTTCACTCGAGCCTGCCCCTACAGGGAATACTGTCACATGCGCCAACAACTCCTCTTATCCTGTTATGGGAGTTGCCAAGATCATTCTGACTACTGCAGATGGTAGTTCTTTCACTTTGTGAGATGCTTTATTTGTGCGAGAGACCAAAAAGAACCTGTTCTCAGTTTCTGCATTAGCCAAGATTGGCTTGGTTGTGAAATTTGTTGATGACAGGTGTACAGTTCATAATCTCTTAAATGACGATGTGATTATTGCTTCTGGCATTTTATGTCGTGGGCTGTATAAGCTCATAGACTATGAAAGATCTGTGAATGATTCGGCATGTGCAGTTCATGATTCTCAGGCTATGTCAGATGCAAAGCTTTGGCATGCATGCTTTGGTCATCTGAATTTTGCTAGTTTGCTACGCCTGTAGAAATCTGAAATGGTGTCCTCTTTGCCCAAACTTGAGGCACCTGGAAAACATGTTTGTGAAGGATGTATTTTGGGCAAAATGCAGCGTTCATGCTTTCCAAAAGATGGTTCAGTTCGGGCTATGCAGAAATTGAAGCTTGTACACAGTGATGTCTGTGGTCCTATGCAGACACCCTCCTTTGGAAATTACCTTTACTTTGTGACTTTCATTGATGATTTTTGCAGGCATGCATGGGTATATCCACTCAAAGCAAAGTCCGAAGTGTTCATGTGCTTCAAACAGTTTTTGGTTTTGGCTGAAAAATCTATCAGCATGTAAAATGGGCATCCTTCGTTCTGATCAAGGGGGGGAATATATGTCTTCTGATTTTAATGCATTTCTCGCTGAACGTGGGATAAAACACCAGTGTACAGTGCCGTATACACCTCAACAGAATGGAGTTGCTAAACGAAAGAACAGGTCACTCATGGAGATGGCGAGGTGCATGGTCAAGAGTTAGGCTTTACCACATAGTTTCTGGCTTGAGGTTGTCATGTGTGCAGCATATGTACTGAACAGGTGTCCCACTAAAGCGCTGCAGTCTATCACTCCATATGAGGATTGGCATGACCGCAAGCCATCTGTTACTCATCTGCGTGTTTTTGGTTGTCTGGCATATGCACTAGTGCCTGAACAACATCGCAGAAAATTGGATGATAAGGTAGTAAAATGTATTTTTGTTGGGTATAGTTCTAAAAGTAAAGGCTATCATCTGTATCATCCACATACAAAACGCATTCTGGTTAGCCGTGATGTTGTTTTTGTGGAAGATGCTATTCAGCCATTGCTTTCATGTACTAAGGAGACATCTGTGAGCTCCAAAGACAGGTATGATACTTTGATGCCTCATTTTACAGGTGGACAGTCTAGTGCTGGTCCTAATGAGGCAACTTCTCAGCCTTTGCAGGTTTCATATGATGATGCAGATCATTCCATTTCTGATGCAGATTTACATGATGCACTTGTTGATGAGAGAGCTGATATTGAGCAGGCAAAAACGATGCCAAAATGGCTAGTGCAGACTTTGCGTGACAGCAAATTAGATGCACCTTTGTCATATCGTACTCGATCAGGCTCTCATAGTGCCTCCTTTGCATCAGATTGCTATGCTATGGCTGCGTCTAGTCTCTGTGATGAGAATGAGCCTGTTTCTTTTGATGAAGCACAGAATTCAGAAAATTGGATGGCTGCTATGCAATCTGAATATGATGCTATAATGAAGAATGGTACATGGTCTTTATGTGACTTGCCTCTTGGCAAGAAGGCCATTGGCACTAAGTGGGTATACAAGCTGAAGCGTAAACCTGATGGTACAGTTGATAGGTATAAAGCTAGGCTTGTTGCAAAGGGTTATGCGCAGGAAAGAGGCATTGATTTTGATGAGACCTTTGCACCTACATGCCGTATGACTACTGTTCGGAGCATTTGTGCACTTGGAGCCCATCATGGTTGGAATGTACAACAATTGGACATTAAAAAAACATTTCTCAATGGTGACTTGCATGAAGAAGTGTATGTTTTTCAGCCCCCTGGCTTTGTGCAGAAAGGGCATGAAAACCAGGTGTGCAGGTTAAAGAAGGCATTATATGGTTTAAAGCAAGCACCACATGCTTGGTATGAGAAGATACATGCCTATCTGATTGCACATGGTTTTGAGAATAGTCCAACTGAAAGCACCTTATATGTTAAGTGTGCTAATGATGTGCTTCTGATCATTGTTGTCTATGTTGACGACATACTGCTCACTGGTCCTATTGAGAAGCATATTGCTGATTTTAAGGCTGATTTGCATGCCTCATTTGAGATGTCTGATTTGGGGCATTTGCAACATTATTTGGGCATCAGTTTATGCACGTTGATGGTGGAATGGCTTTGTGTCAAACGAAATATATTTACACATTATTGCAGCGTTTTGGCCTTGAAGACTGTAAGCCTATTGCCACTCCTATGGAGACAAGTTTACGATTGAGTCTTCATGATGATGGAGATGCATTTGATGCTGTTCTCTATCAGCAGGCTGTTGGATGCTTGATTTACTTATGCATTACTCCGCTAGATATTCAGTTTGTTGTCTCATAGATGAGCAGGTTTATGCATTGCCCAGGAGTCACGCATTGGAAGGCGGTTAAGCGCATCTTTTGCTACTTGAGTGGTATTCGGCTACTTGGGTTGTTTTATCCCAAGGGGGGATCACTACCGCTAGACTTGCATGCTTTTTCTGACTCGGATTGGGCTGGTTGCTATGACACTCGTGTGTCCACCAGTGGTTTTTGCTTCATGCTTGG
This sequence comes from Ceratopteris richardii, assembly GCA_020310875.1. Lineage (NCBI taxonomy): Eukaryota > Viridiplantae > Streptophyta > Polypodiopsida > Polypodiales > Pteridaceae > Ceratopteris > Ceratopteris richardii. Next base: position 40,445 of record MU263215.1, read on the forward strand.
TAGCTCATGTATATCTTGGTTGAGCAAGAAGCAACCTACTGTGGCCACTTCTAGTTGTGAGGTTGAGTATAGGGCAACTTTCACAGCGACTGTTGAGTGTGTGTGGCTCAGACGCCTTATGGCTGATTTGGGTGTTGGCCAGTCTTCTACCACCACCATCTTCACTGACAGTCAGAGAGCATTGGCAATTGCGAGGAACCCTGTGTTCCATGCTCGCACTAAGCACATTGAGGTGCATTATCATTATGTCAGGGAGAGGTTCTCTGTTGGGGAGATCAGCTTGGCATATGTGCCCACGCAGGAGAACATTGCAGACCTTTTCACGAAGGCTCTGCCTAGGGAGAAGTTTGAAGCTTTCCGCAAAGCTTTGGGCTTACTTCCTTTTGTGGAGTGATTTCCACATAGCTTGGCACTTCCTTATACATAAGTGCGAGCTCCTTGTTCACCGCATCACTCCCAGGGGGGATCTGTTGATATATTTAGGTAGCGATGTGTATGAACACACTAGGACCGCCGAGGCACTTTTTTCCCTCTTTAGGAGGTTTTTTTCCCCCGGCTTGTATATACGCCTATTGCCCTAATGGGCTACTTATCTTTGTACATTCTCTAGTAATACATTCAGTCTTGTGTGTTGTGCTCCAAGCTTCTTCTTCTTCCGTGTGTTGTTCGCGTGCTTCCGCAGACGTCTAACTCCAACACTTGTGCATGGTGCATTCTTTGCAGAAAAAGAACCACTTGCCATGTGGAACACCCAAGGCATGAAAAAAATCTCATTATCAAGCAAGGACAAGTTTCTTTAGGTGTACAAGGAAAGGAGGAGGAGTAACAAAGAGCAATTCCTTCAGAGAGCTTTTTGATTGGTTCTTTAGAAGACAATTACAAAGGACCTCATGCAAATATAATCAGAAGGATGTGACTATCACCAGCCAAAATCATCATGTATCAATATCACAAAATGAAAAAGACTACATTTCAAACAGAGCTTTAATATTTGCAATGTTTTTTATTTCTTTCATTTCATGTATGTACATTTCATGATGTATTAAGCTTTGAAAAGAAATATGTCTAGTACCATCAGATGACTTTGACCAGTGAACTCTTCATGGATCAATAAAAACTAATATTAGGCCATGGATCAGTTACACCAAAAAAGTTTTCAATGTCTTTATCACATTGGGCAATTTCTGTATATGTACATTTGTTGAGATATAGAATTTGAAAAAATGAAGTCATTCCTTAAGCCTCTTTAAAGAGCTTGGCTCTGGCAAATCACCTCTATATCTGAGGAACTCTTTTCTCCTGTATCCAACAATGCTTCTTAAATTTGACACCCCTGCAACCATTGCATAACTTGAATAACAAAGAAAGTATCCTGCCCTTGAAGCATTGAGTCCTGGGGCATATCCAAAAATTCTGAATGCAACTGCTCTTTCCAGCAGCAAAACTCTGAAAGCATTAAAGGGTATTAGAGAAAAAACCATGTATTTTGATAGAGTCCTCAAGCAGAACAATGCAAAGTCTGGCTCCTCACTATAGTGCTTGTGAATAACACAAAAAGTGTCTGGGTTCAAGTTTGGAAGATAGTGGATAATAGAATGAATATCCACCTTTGCTTTTCCTTTCTCTTCTATGGCTTTTCTTGTTCCCTTGGCACTGCCAAGGTAATTGTCTTCATCCAATAAAGTTAACTGTGGTAAAAATGAAAAACAAGGTCAGATGAAGTGCAAGCAAACTTTTGGATTCATGAAAAGTAACTTGAAATAATTAGACATAAAGCAAGAGACACGGTTGAATGAGTGGAATTCTTACAAGCCAGATATCTATAGTCAATGCTGCATGCAACTCCTAGACACAACCGATGCAAGCGATAAGGCCCAACGGAAAATATCTGATGGGCCTTATCGCTTGCATCGGTCATGATCGATTTCTGACACTTCTAATGGAGATCTTAGACAAATCCGATAGAAGCTAGAGGTTTTGCATCGGTCCCATCTCATATCCTTAGCCTAAAATTCTTAAGAATATTTTCAAATGTATACCTTGACATCATCTTCCTCAAGTCCAAACACGACCGATGCAAGCGATAAGGCCCAACAGAAAATATCCAATGGGCCTCATCGCTTGCATCGGTCCTGATCGACTTCTCCCAGTCTAAATGGAGACCTTGGAGAAAACCCATTGCCCGCAACTCATCTCCTTAGCCTAAGAATAATGAGAATATATCTCCTTAGCCCTTCTCATATCCTTTCCTAAACACGACCAATGCAAGCGATGAGGCGCAACAGAAAATATTCAATGGGCCTTATCGCTTGCATCGGTCGTGGTCGATTTCTCTGTCTAAATGGAGACCTTGGAGAAAACCTGTCATGAGAATATATTTTACTCTATACCTTGACACTAGAGATTTTGCATCGGTCCCATCTCATATCCTTAGCCTAAGGTACTTGAGAAAGCAAGGGATAAGTCCCATCTCATATCCTTTCCTTAACACGACCGATGCAAGCGATGAGGCCCAATGGAAAATATTCGATAGGCCTTATCGCTTGCATCGGTCGTGGTCGATTTCTCACTAAAAATGGCAATCTTGGACAAAAACTAAAATTAATAAGAATATATTAAACAACATACCTTGACCTCATCTTCCTCCTCGATGAGCTCTTTTGAGTCAATACAAATTGTTCCTTTCTCCTCAGCAACATCCAAGAATGAATAGCCGTGCCCAAACGAGTATATTCCAAGTTGCTTCTGATGCTCATCAAAATCTTCATCAGCAAGTCTTGGCCTCTCTGAGATAGATTTCTCAAAGCATCTTGAAAGGGCTTCTAATGAATCTTTGAATTCTTCATTAGACAAATCCAAATCAAGACCCAAAAATTCTTCTTTTCTTTCTCCTTTCTTATTGATGAATCTCCTAGCAACTTCTTCTGACTCAGCTATAGCTGCAAGGCAGTAGTCCTCCCTTAGATTGAAAAGTTCCTGAATGTAAAAAGAGGTATAAACTCTTTTTCGGAGATAAAGTAAAAAGGTAGATTTGGGAGAGGTAGGGACTTCTCAGACACTTGAACTTCTTCAGTTGGCTCCCTTATTGCAGTCTCAGCTTTAAAAGTGGCCACATCAAAACCTTTGACCTGCTCTTCTTCTGCTTGGAGATTGATCTCCTCAACAATCTCCATGACACCTTTCATAGTTTTTGAGCTTCCCTCAAGCGTTAACTCTAAGGAAAGCTTGTCTTCAACATGAACATTTTCCTCCTTTTCAACTGAGATGTGATCAAGCCATATCAAGAAGGCAATGTTTAAAGGGAGCAAGCAGCAGTCCTTTTCATGCTCTAGGCATAAATCAAGCTTCCCTGGCAAAAGGGATATCCTTTTGCATTTACTTGTGATCTTTGCCCTATCTATTGGATCCTTCCCAAAGATGTGAGGATGGACATAGGTTTTCTGAGAAATAGAAAGGATGTTTCCATTGATCAACCCCAAGAAAATCTCCCACTCATCCTTAAGAAAATGTTTTGATTTCTTTAGGAGTTTTTCAAAATCAATTTTGGGGTTGAATATCGTCATTGCATCAGGAAAATAATCTACACTTAAACCCTCTTGCACCATGAAATCAAGAAGTTTCTCTGATGGAGACTCATTCATTCCCTCCATCTAAGCTGCAGCTTCACTTGTATGTTTATGAGGAGAACACAACCGATGCAAGCGACTACAGGGAGTCAACATTGGTCAAACGGGGAAGATTGCTTGTATCAGTCGTGTCGGGGATAAAAACAAAAAACGCATGTAACTGAGACGAATTCTTTGAAGGTTCAAAATTTGAATTTCTAAAGGAAGTTGCTATTTATAGGCGAGGAGGGAGGAAGTAACGATCGAATGATGCGGATCAATCACTGAGTGCCACGTGGCAGAGTGTACGGTGCCTGATTCAGAAGATGGATGACATGGACCAATCAAATTATGCCACATGGCAAAAGACGCTGGAATTCACGACGGCTATATGATGTGGACCAATTGTGGCATGCCACATGGCACCAACAATCAACTCAGTTCTGGGACCTATTTAAGCTTCCCTATTGTTGGGGGATTCTTGGACAAGAAGGAGTTTGAGGGTTTGTAGGAGAAAAGAGAAGAGACAAGAAGAGAAAATACACCTTGGAAGCTTCTGCCGATTGATTACACTAAGACAATTACAATGTTTGAAGCACAATACAAGCCAATACCTCTGTGCACAATCCCACAAAGTGCTCAAGTACAAAATACCAAATATCCCAAAGTCTTCTTGCCGCCGGCCTTCTCTGCACCAGACCTCCACCTGCTTCAAGCTTATCCTTGTGCACACCTTGCACCAAGCTTCCACTAAGGGGGAGGAATGAATACCCTCTGTCGGCACGCGCACACTGCAAAGGGACCTTGAGATACTTGGGGGGACTAGCTTAGCACTCTTTGCACAATCCCTTAGTCACTCTCTATGCACTCCTTCACTTCCACTTCTCTGCGTCGCACACTGGTGACTCTTGCACTTCTCTCTCTTGCTTCACTTAGATTATGCCTCTCTTGCTTACTCTAAGATTGGTCCAAGAATAGACCTTGCCTTGATTTGAGTGTGTCGATCACGTACGCTCCTAACTGCAATGGTATCTTGGTGCTCACTTTGATGTCCCAAGATTGTCTTCACAAGTGGCAGCCAACGACTCACTGTTTTGTCCTGTAGTGACTTTAGACTAAAACCAAAAATTTTAATGGGGGGGCCATACTTTCACCTGTGCGTACGTTGTCGCTTCACATACCTTCACATTTCCTGTTAAGTCTTCACTTTTGCACATAAGGGGGGGGGGGGGGGTTCACCTGAACCTTCCAAAACACTTTAAAACACACTTTGAACCTTAGGGAAATTAGACAAAATACCTCTGCAACTTGCAACCCACTTTCTCCAATTTACCCTTTGTGGACAATTAATTGTGCACTACCTGTGCACTTTGACACCTGCACTTTAGCACTTTGACTTTGCACCTGTTGACTTTGACCTTGACCTTGTTGACTTTGACCAGTTGACTTTGACCTTCTGACTTTGACTACAGTTTACTTTGACCAACATGACTTTTATGGGCTCAACAGTTGCCCACCACCTAATGTGCTCTCCGTCTCGGAGAGCTATAGCCAAAACTCGGAGCATATAGGACACCATAATAATGAAGCTGCAAAAAGTTAAAGAGGACATCTGAGCAGCAACCAATTCCACCAGATCAAGCACCAGAAAGAACTCGAAGTGGGATTTTGTAATGGAAAAGCAAAAAGGGGGAAATGGGAGGGTTGAAAGGAAGGTGAAGGGAGGGCTGATGGGCATGAGAGGGATAGGGTCGGGAGGGTTAAGGATGTGGCTGGGCAGATGGTTAAAGGGAGGGATTGGGAGAAGGATTATGGGGTCTGGAGAGGGGAAAAATGATCAAACAGGAGAGCTACAGAGGGACCATATGGGAAATATTGAAACATATGGTGAGAGGAGGTGACGATAGACAATGTGGCCAGTGTGGTGAAATAAAACATGTGATAAATGTGCGCAAAACATGTGGGTTTGGACCAAAAGTTAGAGAAAAAGTGGGAATTTGGAAAAATAAAGTCAAAAACTGAGTCCAGAGGTGCCAAAATACATGAAAATGACTCCATTTTTGTAAAAAACAACCAATCAAGGCACAATCCAGAGCCAAAAGCCTTGAGCCATAAAAATTAAAAAATATATATATATATATAATAATAATAATAATATATAAATAATTATTTTTAAATTTTTTATTATTTATTTATTTATTTATTTTTCTGAACGCCCATACATAAAAAATAAAAAGAAAAATAAAGAAAATAAATAAAATAAAAAATAAAAATAATAAAATAAAAAATAATAAAAAATAAAATAAAATAAAATAAAATAAAAGAAAAAGATAAAAATTTGGGGGGGGGGGTGTGTCAGAACGGGGGGGGGGGGGGGGGGGGGGGGGGGGGGGGGGGGGGGGGGGGGGGGGGGGGGGGGGGGGGGGGGGGGGGGGTGTCAGAACGGGGGGGGGGGGGGGGGGGGGGGGGTGTGTCAGAACGGGGGGGGGGGGGGGGGGGGGGGGGGGGGGGGGGGGGGGGGGGGGGGGGGGGGGGGGGGGGGGGGGGGGGGGGGGGGGGGGGGGGGAGGGGGGGGGGGGGGGGGGGGGGGGGGGGGGGAGGGGGGGGGGGGGGGGGGGGGGGGGGGGGGGGGGGGGGGGGGGGGGGGGGGGGGGGGGGGGGGGGGGGGGGGGGGGGGGGGGGGGGGGGGGGGGGGGGGAGGGGGGGGGGGGGGGGGGGGGGGGGGGGGGGGGGGGGGGGGCTGGGGGGGGGGGGGGGGGGGGGGGGGGGGGGGGGGGGGGGGGGGGGGGGGGGGGGGGGGGGGGGGGGGGGGGGGGGGGGGGAGGGGGGGGGGGGGGGAGGGGGGGGGGGGGGGGGGGGGGGGGGGGGGGGGGGGGGGGGGGGGGGGGGGGGGGGGGGGGGGGGGGGGGGGGGGGGGGGGGGGGGGGGGGGGGGGGGGGGGGGGGGGGGGGGGGGGGGGGGGGGGGGGGGGGGGGGGGGGGGGGGGGGGGGGGGGGGGGGGGGGGGGGGGGGGGGGGGGGGGGGGGGGGGGGGGGGGGGGGGGGGGGGGGGGGGGGGGGGGGGGGGGGGGGGGGGGGGGGGGGGGGGGGGGGGGGGGGGGGGGGGGGGGGGGGGGGGAGGGGGGGGGGGGGGGGGGGGGGGGGGGGGGGGGGGGGGGGGGGGGGGGGGGGGGGGGGGGGGGGGGGGGGGGGGGGGGGGGGGGGGGGGGGGGGGGGGGGGGGGGGGGGGGGGGGGGGGGGGGGGGGGGGGGGGGGG
>MU263216.1:0-47299 GCA_020310875.1 Ceratopteris richardii
ATATAACACCTTCTTTAACCTGCACACCTGGTTTTCATGCCCTTTCTGCACAAAGCCACGGGGCGAAAAACATACACTTCTTCATGCAAGTCACCATTCAAATGCTGTTTTAATGTCCAACTGATGTACATTCCAACCATGATGGGTTGCAAGTGCACAAATGCTCCGAATAGTATTCATACGGCATGTAGGTGCAATGTTCTCATCAAAATCAATGCTTCTTTCCTGCGCATAACCCTTTGCAACAGCCTAGCTTATACCTGTCAACTGTACCATCAGGTTGATGGAGAGTGTTAATCTCCAAAAGAACAAGTTGTACTTGAATTTAGAACTCCTCTATATCAAGAACAACTTCTGACTCCACTTGATTTAGAAAACAATCACCAAATTATCAGAATTTTGGCTAACTGTTGAAAACTGAAATTTCCTGGAAAGTCTGCTGTAGATTAATCACTCATTGACTAATCAATCCTGTAAAGTTTTAATAAAACTTTGCACAATGCTTCGCCTTAAGGTTGCGCAACTTTTCCAAGTTAGATTTCTCAAAATGATTGAGTACACATTGAGAAATGTGTGAAACACTTTACCTATGTCTGAAATACCTTCTCTGCAATGGCGACTTTGACACCTGCACTCTTAGCTATAGTTCTCCCAATGTCGAACCCGTTTGATCAAGATCTTTTAGCCATAGATGCTTACCTTCCAACTTAGATTTTGAGCCCTCACTTGTGTAAAACTTACACTGTCCACTGAGCAATGTTCATTTCTCTGAGCATGAAATCTGCGCCAGTTTTGACGACTCTCAGAACATCTTCACATATGAATGTTCCTAAACTAAATTCTCTCAGCCTGATTGCAATTAGCCTCTCAAATCTTAGTCATAGATAGATTAGCTATTGACTTAGATACGTGCAAAAGGATTTCTCAAAAGATTAAGCACAGAAGGAGAAATGACAGAGAAGATCGACGCGCCATTTCTAAGTTTTTCACTTATCTATTTTCTTCATACATCTGATAGATGATTTGTACAATGTACATCTCCTAACTCCTCTCAACTTTCTTCTCTATGTCTCTCTTCTACATGTCCCGACTTTTTCAAACTATTTATAGGCAAATATATACAAGCTTATGACTAATCATAAGTGTGAGTCAGCTATATCTGAACTAATGTACATATGTGTACATAGCTTTGAATATCTGAGTATGTCCTTCCTTCAAACTTCTGAATTTGTTCTCTTCTTAATCTCTTGACTTCATTTCTTCATAATCCTTCAATTTATGATTGACATGCACCAACAGCTCCCCCTCAATCATTAATTGAGGTTCTTCTCTATCTTCTTAATTCCTGCCATATCCTTGAATCTTTGTAGCTTTGGTCCATCTAGACTTTTTGTCATCATATCTGCAAGTTGATCTTTTGTAGGAGTGTGTATGACTTCAATCTCCTTATCAATGACCTTCTCTCTCAGAAAATGATATTGTATTTCAATATGCTTAGTTCTAGCATGAAACACAGGATTAGCTGCCAAGTATAAAGAACTCATATTGTCTCCACAAACAATAGGAGTACTTTGAACCACATCAAAAACCTTCATAAGTGTCTTTAGCCATATTACCTCCTTTGCAGCTTCCACCATACCTTTGTATTCTGCTTCTGTAGATGATAAAGCAACTGTATGTTGCTTCTTAGAACACCATGAAATCAATTTGTCTCCTACATAGCACAAATATCCATGTGTTGATCTTCTATCATCCATATTAACTGCCCAATCTGCATCACTATATATCTTCACTCTTGTATCAGAAGTAAATCCATAGTATAACCCTTCTCTGAGTGTACCCTTGATGTACCTAAGTACTCTTTGTCCTGCAATCCAATGTTCCTTTCTAGGACAATGCATAAATTGTGAAAGCACACCAACTGCATATGACAAATCAGGCCTTGTTAATGTAGCATAAATCAAGCTACCAACTAAACTTTGATAGAGCTTCATGTCTCTGAATTCTTCTCCTCCAAATCTAGACAATTTATGGTTCACTTCCAATGGTGTAGGTGCAACCCTGCAATCTTCCATTTTAAATTTGGTTAGCAAATTTTAAAGATACCTTTCTTGGGTCACATATACTCCATGTTGAGTATATAAAATCTCCATTCCCAAGAAGAATGACAAGTTCCCCAAATCACTGATTTTGAACTCTTTCTCCATTTGCTTCTTGATCATTTGTATTCCTTTATCATCTGTTCCTGTAAGTATTATGTCATCAACATAAATACAAACATAAATGAATCCATCTTCACTTACTTTGTCTAGCAAGCTACTATCTGCCTTTGATGCTTGAAATCCAAGATCATTCAAGAATTTTACAAGCCTATAATTCCATGCCCTTGGGGCCTGCTTTAATCCATACAAAGCTCTCTTGAGCTTACACACATAATTTGGATTCACTTGATCTTTGAACCCATCTGGTTGCTCCATGTAAACTTCATCTGAAATGTAACCATTCAAAAAAGCATTTTTAACATCTAATTGAGATAGCTTCCAACCTTTACAAGCAGCAATTGCTATGAGAGTTCTGATGGTTGTCATCTTTGCCACAAGACTATAAGTCTCATCATAGTCCACTCCATATGTCTGTGCATACACTTTCACAACAAGTCTAGCTTTGTACCTAGACACACTTCCATCTGCAAATCTTTTTGTTTTGTAAACCCACTTACATCCAATAATTTTCTGGCTATTAGGTTTAGGAACCAGATCCCAAGTCTGATTCTCTATCAATGCATCATACTCCTCTTGCATGGCTTCTTCCCACTTTCTCTTGCCTTTGGCTTCATCATATGTAGATGGATCTTCATCTGCTTTTACCAAATAAGCATGATCTTTAGTAGTCAAGAATGAGGTGTCATAGCTATACCTTGTAGGTTGCCATTTGTGCCTAGATGACCTCCTAACTTCTGCACTTTTTGAAGTCTCTGGTTCATCACATTCTGGATCAAACCTTGGCCTCTCTTCAACTTCAACCTGTACTTCATTATTCTCACTTTCATCAAGTAATTGAATCTTTGCTTTACCTTTCCTTTGATCCACTACTTCTTCAACATCTGCATGTATATTATATTTACCTGCATACCAAGTACCTTGCTCATCAAATGTAACATCCTTGGATACAAGGAATTGCTTTGTGGATGGACTCCACTACCTGTATCCCATTTGCTTATCATCATAACCATTGAATACATACTTTTCTGCCTTAGGCTCCAACTTATGTCTCAATTGAGATGGCACATATGCATATGCCAAGCATCCAAATATTCTGCAATGATCCAAGGTAGGTCTCTTACCCCACCAAGCTTCATATGGTGTCATACCTTGCAAAGCTTTACAAGGCAATCTATTGACCAAATAAGTAGCTGTATTTACAGCCTCTGCCCACAAATAATTTGGGCAATTCTTCTCTTTCATCATGGACCTTGCAAACTCAACAAGAGTCCTATTTCTTCTTTCTGCTACACCATTTTGTTGAGGAGAGTACCTGCAAGTAACTTCTCTCTTTATACCTGCATTCCACAAGTAATCATTGAATTCATTTGAAAAATACTCTCCCCCTCCATCTGACCTTAGTCTCTTCAATTTTTGACCTGTAATCCTTTCTGCATATGCATGATAATGTTTAAATGTATTAAACACTTCTGACTTTTCTTTAATCACATAAATTGTGATCCATCTGGTAGCATCATCAACATATATGACATAATATCTTGAACCATTTATACTAAAGTCCTTTGAAGGACCCCATACATCTGTATGCACCAATTCAAGTCTTTCTGAATACATAAACCCATGCTTGGAATAGGATTGCTTATGAGCCTTACCTAATTGACATGCCTCACATCTGTATGTCATGTGTTGACCTGCAATGTTAGGCAACCCAAGCACTGAATCATTATTAATCATGTCTTTGATACCTCTTTCATTAAAGTGTCCAAGTCTTTTATGCCAAAGATCCAATTCAGATACCTTATGCTCTCCATATGTGAGCATAACATGTCCAACATTTCCTTGTACCTTCAATGTGAAGAGCCTTCCTTCTTTCTTCCCTGTAACAACCTGTTTATACCCTTGACTAGGGTCTTCAACATAGACTCCATCATTGGTGAACCTTACCTCATATCCTTTTTCCACAATTTGACCTACACTGATCAAATTCTTTGGAATTGTGGGAACATAAAGAACCTTACTCAGAAGAGTGCTCCCATCTTTAGCTTTGACTAAACCAATTGACTTTACCTTATGTTTTGTATTATCACCTGTCTGAACTGTATGGTTAATTGCATTATGATCTAGATCAGTCATCAAAGCAATATTTCCACTTAAATGATTACTACATCCTGAATCAATGTAGAACACTCTCATATCCTCATGTGAGGTTTCATATGTTGCATTCATAATGAGAGTCAAATCCTCCTTCTGATCTGATGCATAGTTGTAGTAGGTGTTATTATAGGATTGATTTTGGAAGCTTCTTCCTCCACCTCTTCCAAAAGAATTCCTACCACCTCTACCTCTGAAGTTTCCTCTCTGAAATCTACCACCTCTTGCTCTTTGATTAAAGTTCTGATAATTACCATTATTTTGATTATTGTGCCAACAATCATGAGATAGATGATTGGTCTTACCACATATCCAACAAGCTCTTGCATTATCTTTGTTGTTTCTGCCTCTTCCTCTACTTCTGCCATTTCCTTTTCCTCTTATGAAATTTGCTTGGTTTGAAGTACCTTCTTCTTCACCTGATTGTTGCTTTCCTTTGTTAGCTTTCTTCTTGTCTTTAGAGTACATTGCATGGCCTGCACTCTTATCAACATCTCCTTTGATATCATTCTCAAAAGTTAGCATATGACCTAACAATTGATTCAAATCAGGAGTGAAATGATCTAATGAAAGTTCTGTAGACAAAATAAAAGGCTTCCACTTCTCATGTCCTCTTAGCCCTGTGAGAATTTGTCTTATCAATTTATCTTCTTCAATATCTTCATCCACTGCACCTAAAGAATCTGCAATGTCCTTCATCTTTGTCACATAATCAGAAATTGATTGTGAGGCCTTCTTTTTGAAAGTAGTAAATTCTGCCCATAGTGAAGCCTTCCTTGATTTGGTTGTGTTTTGGAAATGCTCTTCCAAAGCATTCCAAATGTCACTTGCACTTTCAAGTCCTCTAATGTGAGGAAGCAAATAGTCATTGACTTCCATGTAGATTATGCTCCTTGCTTGAGCATCCTTCTTCATCCAATTCTTTAGATCTGACAATTCTTCCCTAGTTGGAACACTAGGATCTCTGAACTTGGGCTTCTCTTCTTCACCTGTAATGTATGCTATCAAATCTTTGCTCATCAGATGAGCTTCCATTCTCATAGACCAAGCTGGATAGTTCTCTCTATCCAACTTTTCAATTTGGAGACTATCTCCCATTGTTTCTTTACCTGTATTGTCAATTCTTTAATCTTTATGAGAAATAAATGTACCTTGACTTTGAATCTACTCCTTCTGATCCTTTTGATAGCTTCAATATGTTCACCTTCAAGTTTTCTTCAACCTTTATCCTTTTGCACCTTCGAGATGTAAAGATTTGTGTTTCTGTAATAGTCGGAGTCTTCTTCACTTCAATTTTGACACATCCTGCTCTGATACCACTGATGGAGAGTGTTAATCTCCAAAAGAACAAGTTGTACTTGAATTTAGAACTCCTCTATATCAAGAACAACTTCTGACTCCACTTGATTTAGAAAACAATCACCAAATTATCAGAATTTTGGCTAACTGTTGAAAACTGAAATTTCCTGGAAAGTCTGCTGCAGATTAATCACTCATTGACTAATCAATCCTGTAAAGTTTTTAATAAAACTTTGCACAATGCTTTGCCTTAAGGTTGCGCAACTTTTCCAAGTTAAATTTCTCAAAATGATTGAGTACACATTGAGAAATGTGTAAAACACTTTACCTATGTCTGAAATACCTTCTCTGCAATGGCGACTTTGACACCTGCAACTTCTTAGCTATAGTTCTCCCAATGTCGAACCCATTTGATCAAGATCTTTTAGCCATAGATGGCTTACCTTCCAACTTAGATTTTGAGCCCTCACTTGTGTAAAACTTTACTTTGTGCACTGAGCAATGTACATTTCTCTGAACATGAAATCTGTGCCAGTTTTGACGACTCTCACAACATCTTCACATATGAATGTTCCTAAACTAAATTCTCTCAGCCTGATTGCAATTAGCCTCTCAAATCTTAGTCATAGATAGATTAGCTATTGACTTAGATACGTGCAAAAGGATTTCTCAAAAGATTAAGCACAGAAGGAGAATGACAGAGAAGATCGACGCGCCATTTCTAAGTTTTTCACTTATCTATTTTCTTCATACATATGATAGATGATTTGTACAATGTACATCTTCTAACTCCTCTCAACTTTCTTCTCTATGTCTCTCTTCTACATGTCCCGACTTTTTCAAACTATTTATAGGCAAATATATACAAGCTTATGACTAATCATAAGTGTGAGTCAGCTATATCTGAACTAATGTACATATGTGTACATAGCTTTGAATTTCTGAGTATGTCCTTCCTTCAAACTTCTGAATTTGTTCTCTTCTTAATCTCTTGACTTCATTTCTTCATAATCCTTCAATTTATGATTGACATGCACCAACAAGGTTTACGCTTCAGCTTGTATACCCACTTAGTGCCAATGGCCTTCTTGCCAGGAGGCAAGTCACATAAAGACCATGTACCATTCTTCATTATAGCATCATATTCAGATTGCATAGGAGCCATCCAATTTTCTGAATTCTTTGCTTCATCAAAAGAAACAGGCTCATTCTCATCATAGAGACTAGATGCAGCCATAGCATAGCAATCTGATGCAAAGGAGGCACTATGAGAGCCTGAACGAGTACGATATGACAAAGGTGCATCTAATTTGCTGTCATGCAAAGTCTGCACCAGCCATTTTGGCATAGTTTTTGCTTGCTCAATATCAGCTCTCTCATCAGCAAGTGCATCATGTAAATTTGCATCAGAAATGGAATGATCTGCATCATCATATGAAACCTACGAAGGCTGAGAAGTTGCCTCATTAGGACCAGCACTAGACTGTCCACCTGTAAAAAGAGGCATCAAAGTATCATACATGTCTTTGGAGCTAACAGATGTCTCCTTAGTACATGAAAGCAATGGCTGAATAGCATCTTCCACAACTACAACATCACGGCTAACCAGAATGCGTTTAGTCTGTGGATGATACAAGCGATAGTCTTTACTTTCAGAACTGTATCCAACAAAAATACATTTAACTGCTTTATCATCCAATTTTCTGTGATGTTGTTCAGGCACTAATGCATATGCCAAACAACCAAAAACACACAGATGAGCAACAGATGGCTTGCGGTCATGCCAAGCCTCATATGGAGTGATAGACTGCAGTGCTTTAGTGGGACACCTGTTCAGTACATATGCTGCACACATGACAGTCTCAAGCCAAAAACTATGAGGTAAAGCCTGACTCTTGACCATACACCTCGCCATCTCCATGAGAGACCTGTTCTTCCGTTCAGCAACTCCATTCAGTTGAGGTGTATACGGCACTGTACACTGGTGTTTTATCCCACGTTCAGCCAGAAATGCATTAAAATCTGAAGACATATATTCCCCCCCTCGATCAGAACGGAGGGTGCCCATTTTACATGCTGACAGATTTTTAGCCAAAACCAAAAATTGTTTGAAGCACATGAACACTTCGGACTTTGCTTTGAGTGGATATACCCATGCATGCCTGGAAAAATCATCAATGAAAGTCACGAAGTAAAGGTAATTTCCAAAAGAGGGTGTCTGCATAGGACCACAGACATCACTATGTACAAGCTGCAATTTCTGCGTAGCCCGAACTGAACCATCTTTTGGAAAGGAAGAACGCTACATTTTGCCCAAAATACAGCCTTCACAAACATGTTTTCCAGGTGCCTCAAGTTTGGGCAAAGAGGACACCATTTCAGATTTCTGCAGGCGTAGCCAACTAGCAAAATTCAGATGACCAAAGCGTGCATGCCAAAGCTTTGCATCTGACATAGCCTGAGAATCTTGAACTACACATGCCGAATCATTCACAGATCTTTCATAGTCTATGAGCTTATACAGCCCACAACATAAAATGCCAGAAGCAATAATCACATCGCCATTTGAGAGATCATGAACTGTACACCAGTCATCAACAAATTTCACAACCAAGCCAATCTTGGCTAATGCAGAAACTGATAACAGATTCTTTTTTATCCCTGGCACAAATAAAGCATCTGACAAAGTGAAAGAACTACCATGAGCAGTAGTCAAAATTATCTTACCAACTCCCATAACAGGATAAGAGGAGTTGTTGGCGCATGTAACAGTATTCCCTGTAGGGGCAGGCTCGAGTGAAGAGAAGAAACTACGCTGCGAGGTAATATGTTTGGTTGCCCCACTGTCAAAGTACCAAACATCTGAGTCTACTGCAGACATGCACTGATCATGAGAAGATGGGTCAAAACTGTAGACAGTAGTAAATGCCCATTCTTCTTCCTGCACAAGATTTACAGACTCTCTTTTTGGTGTAGAGGCCTCTGCAACAACCATTCTAGCCTCTTTCTTCTTTGCCTCTTTAGCAGCCAGTTTTGGACAGCTCTTTATGATACATTAGGAAAAAGGGTGAACCCTGCATGGGCCTTGTAAGGATCCCTAATTTTCAGGGATTAAGCCTCATTCTGCTGTTGTCTAAGGGGACAAAGTGCATTTAATAGGGCACTTTTTAGTAGGCTGGAGTAGGCTTTTTTTAAGGCTTACTAGGCTCCTCTCTCTCTTCTTTTAGAGAGAGAAAGGGAATCTACTTTCCACATCATCAAACTCGAGCATGTATGGGAATAAAAAAATGATTTTTTTTTAAGTCTCAATTTCAGTGTTTATTTACTTGAAAGGGCTCATTTTTTAATATATATGTCAGAAGTGACCTTTTTTGAGTTTAGTTTTTAATTTTCCTTTTGAAAAAGCAATATTTTTAAAATCCCTCCAAAAGTAGAGTGCCACATCATCAAATCCGTAACTACTCTTCACTCAAAAAATGACTTTTTCAAAATTTCAAAATCTCAACATTTTTGGCTATTCTCAGTGGAAAAACACACTGTGACCCATCCTCATCCAAGAAAACAAACTTTTCTTGAGAAAATCATGCTCTAGCATCTCTTCCAAACAAATTTCTGGTCTCTTTCTCAGTATTGTTTAATTGTTGGAAAAGATGGTGTTGACACCTATTACAAACCTCACATTAGGACGTCCTCATGCCCCAGCATCAACAAGTATCCATGTTCGTGTGCCCAGAGAGTTTGCTCCAAATACACAATGCAACAATGATGTGAACTCTCAAAATGAGCGTCGTGAAGCTGGAGAAAAGAATATTGATCTTTGGACTCATGGTTCATTATACCCTCCTGATCCAATGTCTTCTTACCATCCAACATTCCATAACCTCTCAACTTTACTTCAATTCATCGGTGCCGGTAAAGCTGGGCTCTTAGGTTATTGTCAACGATTATCTACACATTCAACTGCCATTACTAAGTATTGGATTCAACAATATCAACTAAATCATACAAGATTGGTCACTTTTGAAAGCACAATCATATCTTTACAAGAAATGCTTGCAGAGCTTGAAAAGCATATGGAAGAAAAGGAGAGAACAATTGAGATATTTAAAAACACTGTCCAACACTTGAGAGAGACTCCACTTGGGATGCGACGTAGGAGACGATCATTAACATCCTTTGACTCTCTTTCAGTTGGTGGTGGAGCACGCAAACGACGAGTTTTTGCAATAAGGTTTGGCTTGTATTTGTTTCTCTTTTTGGAAGACTTTTATATGTATATATATATATATATATTTTTTTTCTTGTTATGTAGGTCATTCGTTGAAGATGTTAATGCATCATCAACAACAGAGGATCAATTCAAGTTATTAAATTCTTGTTTGACCAACAAGCAGGTGGTTAGTATTTTGGAGTCACGGATAGGAAACCTTATCAAGAAGAAAGTGATTAAAGATTTCACAAAAAAGTTACAAGATATTATCACTCCTAGAGACGTGCAGATGGTATGTGATGAAGCAAGAATTAGTACTAAAGGATACAGTGCATTGTACAACCTTTTGAAGCATTCATTAGAAAGAGAAGGTATTTTACAGAATATGTTTCCATCTCCTTACAAGGTATCGCTAAAGAAGTCAATGTCCAATGAAGATATAACTAGTATTCTTGGAAACTACTTATATATAGAGGATATTATGCCTATGTCTATTTATCATTTATCTACATCCAAAAAAGAGTTGAAAAGCGCAGTTGGAAATGGATTTCCTTACACAAAGTACAACAACATATTCGTGGATTTGGAGAGGCTTCAACAGGCAATGGTTCAATTTTACAAATCTACTATACCAGGTATGTGCACTATTGTTACCTTGATATACATTGTATTTTGATGTTATAAAGATTTTGCTAATTTATGCAGATTGTAATACCAAATTACAGTTTATATTGAAGTTAGATGAATGCCAGATTATAAAGGGACGACGAATGGAGAGATTGAGTTTGACACTCATGAATGAAGCTATGAGAAATGCCATATCTGATGAAAGTTGTAACTCTAGCTCTAAGTCTACATATAGTGTTCAATCCGAGAAAGAAATATGGTGGTTAGGTGCTATTGAAGTACCTAAAGAATCCAATGATGTTCTTTCATGGATTTTTAGTAGGACCCCATGGATCACTAAAGTAATACTTTCCCAAATTCATGGTGCAAAGCTCCACATAGAAAACTTTGGTGATTTTGAGATAGATTGGCACTTGGGTGGGGATTTAAAAACTATCAAATGCATGTTAGGTTGCAAGCAAGGTGCATCTGCTCGTTATCCATGTCCATTTTGTACTCGAGGCTACAAAGTAACAAAGGGACAACAAAAAGTACTATCTAGCTTAGATGAATACATAGATGCACCTACTTCCACGGAATGGGATAGACCTTTGTTAAGGTGTCCAATGTTAGAAATACCTAACCGTGACACATTAGATAAAGATTGGAATCCCATTATTCCATTTCCATTAGTTAATGTTCACTTTTGCACATTGCATGCTTTCATGAGAATATTTGATAGATTATTGAAGCTCCACATAGAATATGCATTTTCCATGAAGCCAATTGATAAATCTGTACAAGCAATCAAAAAATTGGAAGAGTTGCTTAATTCGATTGGTTGTCATGGTGGTAATGTAACTCTAGTTGTCAAAAAACCTGGTGAATCGCAAAATAGTTTGCAACAAGTGTCAATGACAGGGAAGAAGGCAAGAAAATTTTTCAGAACAGGTGTAAGCCCTAAGAAAAATGAATGCAGGGAGCTATGGAAAGACTTGTGCATGATCACCACTGATAATGATTCTCAAATTGACCTTAGTAATAGGCGAAAGAAGGTTTGGTCATGCTTAGATAAGTTGGTAGGTTTAATGAGTCTTAATAGCTCCAACAAAAATGACCGTCAGTTGTTTCAAGATACATTAATGGAGTTTGCAAAGTGTTTCATCCTATCTTGGGGAGAGAGCAATATTACACATTACATTGTAAGTTTTCTTATTTTTTCAATTTTCTTGTTGATAAGATTGTGTTATATGTACTTATATCATTTCAGCATATTTTATTTGCACATGGAGCATTTTTTATGCATCGATATGGTTCATTGGAGATTTTTAGTACACAAGGAATGGAGAAGTCACATTACAAGGCTAGAGGTGTTTACTTCAAGAACACACGACATGGTGGTGGTGCAATGCAATCAAACTATATGGAAGAGATGTTTAATTGGTTTTATCGTATTGCATTTTCAAGGACATGCAATGGAACGAGCCAAGGAGTCGAAAGTTGCAAAACTTGCAAGATTTAATCAACACAACTTAGCTAGTGAAAAATGGAAGTCATCATTGGGACCTTTACGTCATGCTCAATGGTGGGCTACAAGAACATGACAGGGTTCATCATGGAAGTGAAGTCATTTAATACATTTATGGCATTTTCTGAATAATTCATAAGGTTTGCTACACACTAATCTCTTGTTTGCAATTTTTCAGGTAATTTTTAATTTTTAAACTATTTTTTGTCCATTCAGATGTGAACAGAACCTTTTTAAGTGAAACATTATAAAAGGAGACTCATTGTCTCATTTCAACATTCTAGCACTATAGAGGATGGCACGAACAAAGCAAACTGCAAGGAAGGATCCCATTAACTTTCCTACCTATGTGCAAGGCACTCAGAGGCCACCATGGATGAATCACCACAAAAGGCAACGTAGTGTCTCGCGCTCTGCATCCCATCGCGAAACAGGTGGTGGCCATACCTCTGGGAGTGAACAGTTGCATGAACAAGTGGAACATGGGCAATCCAGGGAAAAGGCCGTAAATCAACCCCAATCACCACCATCATCATATGATGAGCCTCCATCACCAAAGAGACCAACAAAGACAAGGGTGAAGGAGCGTGCTCATAGACAGGTAGTTTCTGATGATGATTTTGATGAATCGCATGAGGATGTGTCTCAACAACGTTCACAATCAAGTGATGAGAGTCAAACATTGCCACCATGGGGTAACGAAGAAATACCTACAAATCATAGGGTTACTGTAGCAGGAAAGACACTACCATCAAATCAGGGGGCCATACCCAATGATCAAGAGAGAGAGCAAAGCCAGCAACAACATCCTGAACAAGGAGAAAGCTCAAGACGCGTGCAACGGAAGAAGAAATTCTTTCAACCTCGTCGTAGACCACCCCAACCAAGACCACAAGAAAATTTCCAACGAAGACCACCACCACCACAAGCTAGAGCACCACAACGAAGAAGAAGATATACGAAGGCATTTGCAGAGATAAGGCACTATCAAAAGACAGCTGAGCTTCTCATACCTAGAAGACCCTTTGCAAGGGTGGTCAAAGAAGAGTTACAAAGGTATTGTGCAGGGTTAAGGATCCAAGCTCTAGCTTTAGAAGCTTTACAAGAGGCAGCTGAAGCATTTTTGATATCAATGCTAGAGGATTCCAACCTGTGCGCCATCCATGCTAAGCGAGTCACTATACAACCGAAGGACATACAGTTAGCTAGGAGAATTAGGGGTGATCGTAGCTAAGTTTTGTAACTGATCTCTATGGACAAGAGATTTTTTGTAAATATTGCCATTTTCAATGAAACATTAGCACTTTTCCTCTATTCCATTTATAATCTCATTATTTAGAATGAAACATGAGCAGACATTTTACATTTCCATGTGTTTTCTTGTGATAATCTCTCATATATGAATGATTGTTTTCTTATCTTGTCATTTTGATCTAGTGATAATATCCCTGTACTGAAATTTCATTTTTATTTAAGGTCATGTAGGTCTTGTAGGGCATTGGGAGGCCAAATAAGGCCCTGCCACAGAAATGCGGGAGAAGGCCCTGCAAAACGTTTGCAGGGCCTTCTCCCGCGTTTTTGTGGCAGGGCCTTATTTGGCCTCCTAATGCCCTACAAAACCTTTGAAATATGAAAGAGGGATCATGACTAGTAAAGCTAGTTCAGGGGTAGTTAATATGAACAAATTTTGACCTCCCTATACCTTTGAAACATATGAGCAGAGCATTTTGAAACTTAGAACATTTGCATTCTTGAAAATATCCATCTAGTGAAGGTTCAGTCTCATGTAAGGTAACCTTGGGCATGTCAGGATCTTTGGTTTCATTCTTTTGGACCTTCTTTCTCCCATTTAAGGTCTTCTAGGGCATTGGGAGGCCAAATAAGGCCCTGCAACAAAAACGCGGGAGAAGGCCCTTCAAACGTTTTGCAGGGCCTTCTCCCGCGTTTCTGTGGCAGGGCCTTATTTGGCCTCCCAATGCCCTAGAAGACCTTAATGGAGGCCATACCCAATGATCAAGAGTCCAAAAGAATGAAACTAAAGGTCCTCCCAATGCCCTACATGACATCAATACATCACATGCAGATCCAAAAGAATTTTAGATAATATACTGAAAAAGAAATACTTGAGACAATTGTAAATAAAGCAAAGTGAAAATTTGATATTAATTCAATTGTTTACATCAATTGGCTTTGAGTTTCTCAATGACTCTCTTTCGACGCTCCAAAGCCATGGGTAGGGTGTAAGTCAAAATTGAGTTTGCTATTTGATCAACATTTCTAACACCTAGACCTAGAGATATACCTATTTGGCCTAAGACCTTTCCATGGAAGTTGGAACCTAAGGTTGTAGTTACAAGGGATTTCTTAACTAAAAAGATACAATTACTCCCCTGTGTAATGGTTGATAAACAAAGCAATTTACTTAAGGCCTTTAGACACCATGTCATGGAGTGGCCCTGAGGACTGAACTCTTTATGGATAATTACAAAATGGTCTTTGGGAAGTTTCCCAATGTAGTTTGCAAGGGATGAGCCACCTCCACGAGCCACTCAATCACCTCCGCTCCTTGCTGCAAACTTGTCGACTTCAATCACCTCCTGCACAAAGTTTTATGATTAGTAGTTGCATGTGTTTGTAAGAATGAATGACATGAATTGAAGATACTTACATCATGAACTCTATCTTCTTCTTCTCCTCTCTCTTGAAGTTGTAAATTAATGTTGGAGTGGGACATCCCACTCTGCTCGATTACTGGTGAGGCGGGAATTTTTTATTCCAATATCCTTTCTTGTGCATTATTAAATTGTTCTTTTGTGATATGTTCATGTTCACTTGTGAGTATGTCATTGCAAACCAATTTTATTGTGTCGGCCACTGAGTCACCAAATGGCAAACATTTTTTCTCCAACAACTCAGAGGTACTATCCAAAGGACACTCTGACAAAGTACAAAACAAACTTAGGCATTCATCAAGCCGTAGCCCAAATGCCTTCTCTACATCATGTAAAAACAAATATTCTTGTCCCTCGACAAGAACCACTGAAAAAGTTTCAATCTCCACCTCTGGAATAGTTGCTTCTGGCTCCGAAGAGGTGGATGGCTTAGGCACTTCTTTCAACTTATCATCCACACCAAGAGGATAAGTTCTCTCAATAGCTTCTCTCTCTAATAGGAGATTCAAGGGTTCTTGAGGTGGTTCCTTTTTATCCTCGACAAAACCACCTGTAAGAAGATGAGGGATCTCATGAGGAATTGGTTCTGGTTCCTCATTCACAAAGAAAATTGTGGCAGCAATGAATGAAAGATATTTTGCACCCATCTTGCGTTTCCTATTCAATTTCCTTATAAGTGGCACAGTTTCATCAAGAAGGTGCCCTGCTTCCTCTGTAATTGCCTGGAACCGTTTCAATCGTTTTGCAAAAGCCTCATCACCTTTGTGAATGTAGGTGAGAAGGTCACATGGAACCCAAGTTCCATCATATGGTGGTATTTCAATGGAGAAACGCAATATATGAACTTGCATATATTGAAGTAGCTCCTCCAAAGCATCGGCATTCATTTGCACGGTTCCATGGAGGTCAGGAACCTTGGAGAGAAGATCATATAGGTCATGTTGACCTTTATAATCTGAATCCTCCAAAAATTCTAGAAACTTGTGGCGTGCACTCTTAGTAGGTACAGAGGTGGAAGCCATAGCTTGCAAATGCAGACTGTTCTAACACTCAATGTGGTTGCAAAAGTGAGAAATGAGGAGAGAGGACTCCTATTTATAACTTTTCTAGAATTTTTAAGTGATGGGTCCCACTTTTTCATAGAAG
This sequence comes from Ceratopteris richardii, assembly GCA_020310875.1. Taxonomy (NCBI): domain Eukaryota; kingdom Viridiplantae; phylum Streptophyta; class Polypodiopsida; order Polypodiales; family Pteridaceae; genus Ceratopteris; species Ceratopteris richardii. The sequence continues at coordinate 15,835 of MU263216.1, forward strand.
TGACTTTTCCTTAAATTAAAACATAAGAGTCTTGAAAAGGAAAACTTTGACATTTGAGATCACATCAAAGGAAATAAACAATAAGAATGCTATTTACAACTTTTAAAAAATTTTGAATTTTTGGGCCCAGCCTGATTACGAGATTTCTTCTCTCTCTAGAAGACAACCCTGAACATAGAGGAATCTTGTCCCCTCTTCCCCCTTCAGCCTAGTATTTTATAGGGTATAGACTGTGGCCACCACCCTCTTCTGATTGGTCCATCACTAATCACTCCTTGAGCTAAAAGGCCCATCCAGGGTTCACCTTTTTTCCTAATGATGATCATTGCCTTTACAGTACTTACAAAACAATTTTTGCTTTTTTGATTCTTGCTCATCTTTGTCTTGGTTCTTTGAATGTGCAGCATTTGCAGATTTCTGCTTACTAGTAGAAGAGCTCCATTTTCCTTTGCCCTTCTGACTAGCCAGGAAAGCTTGATCTGCAACTCGCATAATGGACCTGTTCTGCCTGGACTGATCTTCCTGCAACAGAACAGAGACTAACTCCTCAAATGATAAGGCATTCGGATTGCCTTTCATCATCAACCGAAGAGTAGAAGAAAAACTCTGATATGAGTCAGGAAGACCATTCAGAACGGTCTGCACAAGTTAGCTATCTGGTATAACCTCATCAGCAGAAATCAACTGTTCCTTCAAATCTTTGATCTTCGTTAGGAAACTGTCCATAGAATCACCTTCATTCATGTGCTCACTCTCCAACTGTTTTCAGAGATAAGCAACACGAGCCTCATTCCTAGCTTGGTACAATGTGGTAAGTGTATCCCAAGCATCCCTAGTTGTTCTGCAAGAGCGTATGTGACGAATAATGGCACGTTTGACAGACAAAGCTATCAATGCATGTGCCTGGGCATCTCTGCCATCCCAACGAATCTGCTCTGCAGTAGGTGCAACAGAAACAGCAGCACGAACAGGAATCTGCACAATATCATCTTCGACACCATCTTCATCAGCTCCAGCACCTGCAGCACCTCCAGCACCTGTATTTGTAGTACCTGTAGTCGCAGGTGTAACAGGACATCTTTCAACACCCTGCACAATGTTCCACAGTCCTTTTGCAACCAATACATGTCGCATCATATAAGCCCATAATGGGTAGTTGGTACCATCCAACTTATCCTCAATAGCCAACATACGGAATACATCACTGCTTTCAGCCATGGCCGGTGACTAAAATATCTTGATGCAGAAAATTGATTGTATCTCAAAAATTTGAACGAAACTGCCTAGACGAGTTCTGCTAGACCTGTAGCAGACTTCGAGTCGCTTAAACTGGCGAACAGAAACTGGTATATACCTTTGGCACAAAAGGACGAAATAGCCTGCACAAGCACTATGATAGTGCGTTCGAAGGCTGAAATGAGCTCAGATCGCGATTTCGGCACCACACAACGAAGCTGTTTTGATCTCAAAAACACCCTGAGTATGCTCACCAAATTTCGTGCAAATCTAAGACTGCAACCGGAGGAGTGTCGACGGTGCCCTAGATGAAGCGGCGACCTGCTCTGATACCAATTGTTGGAGTTAGACGTCTGCGAAAGCACGCGAACAGCACAAGGAAGAAGAAGAAGCTTGGAGCACAAAACACAAGACTGAATGTATATTACTAGAGAATGTACAAAGATAAGTAGCCCATTAGGGCAATAGGCGTATATACAAGCCAGGGGAAAAAAACCTCCTAAAGAGGGAAAAAAGTGCCCCGGCGGTCCTAGAGTGTTCACACACATCACTACCTAAATATATCAACAATAAGTACATGACCTCTGATTTATTCTTCTTAACAAATAAAGAAGAGTCTACCTTGCTTGCCACAAAGCCTTGATCCTACAAATAGGTAACAAGCCTATGGTTCCAAGATCTAGGATCTTGATTGAGACCATAGAGTGCTTTTCTAAGCTTGCATACATAACCTGCTTTTTCTTCATCTTCAAAACCTAGTGGTTGTGCCATATACACTTCTTCTGATATCCAACCATTTAAGAATGCATTCTTGACATCTAACTGATATAAATTCCAATTTTTAGATGCAGCAAGACTTACCAATACCCTGATTGTTGGCATCTTTGCCACAGGTGAAAATGTTTCTTCATAGTCTACTCCATGTGTTTGGGCAAATCCTTTTGCCACTAACCTTGCCTTGTACCTGTTTAGAGAACCATCAGAGTTCTTTTTAATTTTGTATATCCACCTTGAACCAATTACCTTCATATCTCGCTTCTTGGGAACTAGATCCCAAGTGTGGTTTTCTTGCAATGCTTCCACTTCTTCGTGCATGGCTTCTCTCCACTCTTTCTTCTTCCTAGCCTCTTCAAATGAAGAAGGCTCTTTTGCCATACAGTCTTTAGTGATGTACACAGAGTGCTTTGTGACTAAGGATGTATCATATCCATACTTTATGGGCTTCTTAATTTCTCTTTGTGATCTCCTTAAAGCTTGATTGGAAGACTCGAGTAGATCCTCTAATTGCTTGTATTTGAACTTGCCTCTTAACTTCCAAGCTTTGAAATAAATCTGCTCCTCCACTTCTGAGTTGATGTCCTCTGCTAGGTGTTGATCTTCTTGAGTGAGGTTTGGAAAATCATTTTCCAAATCATATGGTAACTTGACTTTCCTGCAAACATCTTTAAACCATGAATTATTCTCATCAAACACTACATCCCTACTAACTATGAATGCCTTGTTAGTGGGATTGTATAGTCTATATCCCTTTTGATGTTGATCATACCTAATAAATATACATTTCTCAGCCTTATGGTCAAGCTTCCCTCTGATTTGTGATGGGATGTGTGCATAGGCAATGCACCCAAATATTTTGCAATGATCCAACGAGGGTATCTTGCCATTCCATGCTTCATATGGTGTCATACCATCCAATGATTTGGATGGAATCCTATTGACCAAGTAGGTGGCTGTGGATATAGCCTCTGCCCATAAATAATTAGGTATTTTTTTCTCATTTAACATAGACCTAGCTGCTTCAACAATTAACTTGTTTCTTCTCTCTACCACTCCATTCAATTCAGGAGTATACCTAGTTGTGACTTCCCTCTTTATGCCTCTATCCTATAGAAATAGATCAAACTCATGTGAAAAATACTTACCACCTCCATCAAACCTGATTCTCTTCAAGCTCCTTCCTGTTTGGTTTTCAACTAGTGCCAAATACTTCTTGAAACATGTAAATGCCTCATCCTTATGCTTCATGAAATAGAGTATTGTCCACCTATTGTAATCATCAATAAATGAGACATAGTACCTTGAGCATGAGATGGATGGATCTTTGCTAGGAACCCACACATCAGTGTGTACACGCTCCAAATAGTCTTCATGGATGTATCCTTTCCTGTTGAATGGTTGCCTGTGAGCTTTGCCAAATTGACAAGCTCCACAATTGTATATCATGTGCTGCTTGGTCACATTGGGAATGCCAAGCACACTTTGATCCTTGCAAATTTGCTTCAGAGTTCTCTCTCCTATGTGCCCTAGCCTTTTGTGCCATATTTCCAACTTAAATAAGGTTTAGTCTCTATAATTGAATAGTGCTATGTTCCTTGTGTCTTCAATTTCAAAAATAAACAATCTACCTGACTTCTCACCTTTGGCAATCCTTTTCAAGTCTTGTTGGGGGTCTTCCACATATGCTCGATGCTTAGTGAATCTGACGTGTAGACCTTTCTCTACAATCTGCCCAACACTAATTAGGTTTTTGGTTATAGTAGGCACATACAAAACTTTTCTCAAAAGGTTCATACTAGCATCAGATGGTTTGACATTTCCAACTTGCTTGACTGAGTGTTTAGTGTCATCACCTATTTGTACTTCATGCTTCCCCTTAGGTTCTTCAAGATCGGATAATAGAGCTATATTTCCTGCCACATGATTGAAACAACCTGAGTCAATGTAGAAAAGATGCTCACCATCTTTACCTTGCTTGGATGTCATGGTCATGATGAGTAGAGATTCTTCTTGATGTTCAATATAGTTGTTGAAGTCCCTTCTTCCTCTAAAGCCTCCTTGATAATTTTTGTTGTTTTAGCCTTGATTGTAGTTATGGTTGTGATTGCCTCCACCATTGTAACTTCCTCTAGATTGCCCATAGCTTCCTCTATGGAAGCCTCTTCCCCTTTGGTTCCTTGTATTTTTGTAGCATTCTTTTGTAGTGTGGTTGTTGAGACCACATATGTTGCATGGTGAATCGTTGTAGGGTCTCCCCCTACCTTGTTTTCCTCCTCTGCCCCTTCCTCTAGCACCTCTTCCTCTTCCTGCATAATAAGCTTGAGAGGTACTAGCCTCTTCTTCCTGCTTCTTACTTTTACCTTTATTATTAGCTTTATTCTTATCTATATAGAGGGCAGAAGATTGGTTACCTCTTGATTCGTCACCATTTCTATTGAGCTTTGTCTCATGGGTGAAGAGTTGTCCCATCAAGGTGTTGAGATTAGGTATTTGCATATCCATGTAGAGATCCATTGTTGTGGTGAAGGACTCCCACTTGTCATCAGCCTTAATTCCATTGATGATCTGCCTCACTATATGCTTTTCCTCTATGTCTTCTCCAATGCTTGCAAGCTAGTCTGTTACATCTTTCATTTTGGTTACATAATCAGCCAGTCATTGCTTTGGTTGTTTCTTGAGGGTTGTAATTCCATCCACAACTGATTCTTCTTAGCTCTTGTGTTTGAGGAGAAGTATGATGAAAGCACTTCCCAAGTCTCTTGGTAGGTCTTGCAATTTCTAACATGTGGTAACAAGAAATCAGAGACTGAGTTTAGTAGATATGACCTGGCAAGAGCATCCTTTGCACACCATGTGGTCAACCTTTCTTGCTCTTCCCTTGTTGGTTGATGCTTGCTCCTAAAAGTTGGCATGACTTCATCCCTTGAGATGTATCCATATAAGCTTCTCCCTTGAAGGTATGCTTGCATCCTTAGGGACCATGTTGAGTAGTTGTTCCTATCCACCATGATTAAACTTGCTCTGATACCACTGTTCGACGAGATGGTGGATACTCACAAGAGATGAATTGGTGTAGCTAAAGCCTACTTCACACCTACTACAAGTGATGATTGGAGAGTGTTGTGGGCCTCTTTAGCTAGCTAATAAGCATAAATAATCACATATTTTTCTTGGAAGATGATCTACTAATGATAGGATCAAAACAGATAGGTAGGCTTATAATCCAAGGTCCAAAACTTGCTATTTCGGTTGATACACCTACTCGAAGTTTTGACCATTCTCTGAGTACATCAGCAATTGATAAAATTCCTTTTGGGGAACTTTAATTAGCTTAACAAGCTACCAATCATGAGCGATATCATAAAAAATGATGGACTATATGCAGAGAAATATGTTTAGTAAATCAATCATGCATCCCGACATTTACAGGCCTTGATAATCACAGACCAATGAGCAGACATGGATTAATATCTGACAATCATGAGAACCATAACTAATGACTGTCAGATTAGAATAAACAGTATGTTGAAGCCATCATGCTTTGACTCATAAGAAACAATCAACTATACAGTGAGAACAAGCTCTGACAAGTTTAGTGTTTTGATGGAGTATGACAGAGATATGAGAGTAAGAAGTAATGATCATGTATGTATTAAATTATGTAAAAGTACAATGAAAGTACATGAAAATGATCTCTGAATCTCGAGATACACGCGGGCCTTCCATATCCTCTTTTTATAGTTTTTATTGGAGCCAAACATTTGAATTCAAATTAAAATCTCTACCTAAAAGTGAATCCTAAAGTATAGGATTGATTCTGTCTTGACTCAAATACCAAATGATATGAGATTATATGCTTCCTAACTCCTCATGGGTTTTTTCCACTTCTACAAATGTAATTTTGAAGCAAAGTTACAAGAGATTGTACATATGAGGCCTTCCAAGTGTTATGTCAATACATCAAGTTTATGTGAGGTGATCAAGTATGTAGGCTTGTGCTTAATTGCACCAACACCTTTGGCATAACCTTGTCTTTTGCACCATTCGTGTCATGCATTTCCAAAGTATGCATTAATATAGGGCCACATTACATGTTCGTGCATAGGCACATTTGAGAATCCCAGGCACATGAGACACATTTGACGTATGTACATTATTTTATTGATACTAACATCTTTCTTCTTGTTTGGTGGCATTGTTCCAAAAAAAAAAAAAGAGAGAGAGAGCTTGTTCCCATGTTTGGCTCATGGAACATGAATGATTCATGCTTAGTTGAAGGTGGAATCATTGATGACCGAGCATTTATCAATTTTGATACAAGTGTGTCTTGGCTAGCAGATGATAGTATTGTTGCCATATCTAGTAGATGTCAAGAACTTGGCATGAACACGACATCCACAACTATTGTTCCCCCTTACCATGGTAGGAGGGAGGAGGTTGAAGGTTTGCAACTTGAGTGATGCTTAACTACTATATGTATGAGAGCATCCAAGGAGATATCTGCAATGGGTAGTTCTGGTACCTTGCACATCCTCATATGTATACTGGGTGAGAAGACTCCTGCTTATGGTGAGCTAAAGAGAATAGGTGAAACTAAGCTTGGTATAGTTACCTAATGTTGTTTGTCAAGGAATATAAAGAAATTCAATTCCCAGTATTTGGAAAATGTTGCTTTGAAGAGAGGGGACAAGACCGTGCACTAGAAGAATATCATCAGTGCATCATCAAGATGGACATTCATCAACAACGATAAACCAGCCAATGGTCCATCACAATGACGGGTGTACAACATGAAGAGATCCGCATCCATTGACCATTCACCATGGTAAGAATCTCCTACTTGGGCAACATTATAACAATGATATATTAGGAAACCTCTTCATCAACATACCCATGAGCACTTAGCTCAAGACCTCCACTTTTCACACCACACTTCTTTCAATGCATTTTTCGATTATGCATGCATAGGGCCACATTACAAGGCCATGCACAAGGCACATACTTTCTTCAACCCATGCACTGACACACTAGCCCCACTCATTATGGGTTACGAGTACTTGGCATGACTACTATGAATATCATCTTCGAAAGATCCAGAGGGCATTAAGGTTACAACAAGAATAGCAACAAAGCAATCCACCACCGATAACTGCTCCAAATCCACATGGACAACCTTTTTTGAGCATCTAGCAACTTTTGAAAGTTCACAAATATATCTTCATACAAGAATCCAAGGAAGAAGTACATACCAAGGGACTCCAACTTGCAAAGGCTCGCAGTGACAAATGAAGAACCAGACAACTGACCCTACTACGTTTGGAAGATAGACAACTCTTGTTTATACAGGATGGACACTACCTCTCAAAGCACGACATGGAACAAACACTACAACAAGGGTCTGTCAGGGATGAGAGACTCGAGAGGTGGGAGTGTTAGCACTCAAGGTCAGGAATGAAGTGCAAGAACATGTCAAAGAAGTGGACACACAAGAAGGAGCAAGTAGGGAGCTCCAAGAAGTACATGTCAAATTTTTAGAAGGAATCCCTATAAAAATAGTGATTTTCATCACTAAAAGCCATTGTAAATACCATTTCATAAAGTTACTAGTTGACGAGCTCCTTTTTCCTTTTCCCTTTGGCTAGGCAAGAAAGCTTAATTTGCAACACGCATAATACACATGTTCTGCCTAGACTGATCTTCCTGTAATAGAAAAGAAACTAACTCTTCAAATGTTAAGGCATTTGTATTGCCTTTCATCATCAACCGAAGAGTAGAAGCAAAAATCTGATATGAGTCAGGAAGACCATTTAGAACAGTCTGTACAAGTGAACTATCAAGAAGGACTTCATCAACAGAAATCAATTGTTCCTTCAAATCTTTGAGCTTTGTCAAAAAATTGTCCATAGAATCACCTTCATTCATGTGCTCACTCTCCAACTATTTTTGGAGGTAAGCAACACGAGCCTCATTCCTAGCCTGGTACAATGTGGTAAGTGTATCCCAAGCATTAGCATAGCTTCACTTCCTCTTGCACACTTCACTTATCTCCTACTAGATCCTTAATTAGTCATTAAACTAGAATGTTCTTCTTGCACTCTTTATCTTGCTTGTTAGCTACCAAATCTTTAATTTGGCTTTAATCTGCAACACCTTGTAAGGGCATGGATAAATACTTTCCAAAATGCATTTTTTTTTATGTTTTGTGCTTCAAAAGTTTGTACAATGTATTGTATCTTCTAGTATAGAGTCTTGCTTCATCACATACCATTCACATTTCTCTATGAGTAATAATATCTTCTAACTTTTGAGAAAAATCATTAATCACTTGCTTCATGATATGATTTCCTATCAGTGACTCCAAAATAGTAACCACATGTTTGTTGCTAAAAAAGTAACAACTTAAATTGGCCTACTATTGTTGATGAAGCACATACATATTCAACAAATGACATGTACAATAAGAAAATCAATATGAAATTCTTATAACAAAAATAAACAAGTGAAAGCAACACCTAATTGCAAAAAAATGTCATTTCATGCTCCACCACTAGTTGAAAGAGCTTAAAAGGATGATATTGATCATTTCTTGTATCTCATACCAAGTGGAGTCCCTTTTAGTTCTTAGAGATCAGCTTTTTACTTTCTATTTTTCTCTCCTTTTTTTCCACATCTTGTTGGAGTATATCATTTTGATCTTCTTGAGATTTTACAACACTTTCTAAAATTTCTATCATCAAATGGTGCTGATGACATAGATGCATCTAATAATTCACAGTAGATGATAAATTGTCAAACAACTACTTGCAATAACCTAGCAATCCAACTTCCACACTATCCAAAAACTAGAAAAATGTTGAGATACAATGGAATGTAGGATGCAAAATAGACACTAGATCAAGGGGATACAATTCATCATTGAGCCAAAAATCATTATTATTCTCTCGAGTTTCATATCATTCATTTTGATAATCTTAATGTTTTATATCTCTAGTTAATGGAGCAAACCCATTTGGAACACAAACATGTACACTTGTTGAATGAGAAGCATGTACAGGCTCTGATGTCATGTTTAGAATACATGTGAGCACCATGATTTTCAAAAACTCTAGAGGTGTCATAGCAAGACACACAGTGATGAGTAGAATGGTTTGTATAGTAGCTATGTCACAAGAAAATGTGTGTTTTGGTATGTGGATATGCCAAAATCAATTTCCAATGTGTAAGAGTGAAAATATTGTTTTTTTAAGTCATATTTTGATACCACCAAAGTTAGGAGTTTGATGATGTGGGACCTAGCTTTTGGAGGGATTTTCAAAAGTATGTTTTTTAGTATTTTAAAAAAAATCAATTAAAGAAGTAACTTCTAACATATGCATAAAAGTATGGGCAATTTTGAATAACAATACTTGAAAAAGATACTTTTTTTAGAAAAATCAATTTTTAATTCACAAAAATTGATGGATAAGATTATGTGGAAGACTTTTTTCTTTATCTTTCTTTATGCAAAAGAAAGAGAGGATTGTAGCTTAGCCTAAAAGAAGCCTACTTCAGCCTACTAAAGAGTGCTCTATTGAATGCAGTTGTCCCCATAACCAAGAACAAGATTAAGCTTAATCCCTAAAAAATAGGAATCCTTATAAGGCCCACACAAGATTCATTGTTTCCTTAATTGTGAAAAAGTTTTTGAAAGTGGAAACACTTCTAGAATGAAAGCACAAGAAACTGGATCACATTTGAGAACATTAACCCCAATGATAGAGTGGATTATGAAGACTCGTGCCTTGTAAGGTATATAACCAGCACCTTGATGCTTTGAAGATTCATCTCCTGCTTGGCAAGGAACCCCTCTCCCAACTAAAGGGTGTAAAGTAGATCTATGAGAATAAGATGGAGGATTTCTAAATATAATAAAAATCATGATATTTATCTATCTTAAAAAAAGTGATGCAATAATTGGTCTTGGATTCGAAGGGCTTTTAAGTTCAACACATGCGGCACTTGCTTATAGAGAATAAGAAAGTGTTACTTATGTGGAAACGTTTTCATAGGGGGATCTTGAATAATGTGAAAAGTGAGAAAAATCTACGATGCCCTTTTATGGTGTAAAAGACGTTGAAGTGGTAGGGAAAGTCCTCAGTTTTCTTTTCCAAAGAGTTCTTTAATTTCGTGTGCATTAGCAAGTTGCCTTTGCTCACTCATGAAATCAAGTGGAATAAAGCTTTGCTCACTCATCAAATCAACTGGAATACAACCTTGCTCAAAGAAGCCATTGGCTGGTCCAAGACCCTTTGTAAAACTATTACAAGCAAATGTATATAAAAATTTTGGAAGGATCTCTTGTGAAGTCCCTTGATTTCCTTGGCAAAAGGATTACAAATTGCAAAAGCTCCCCTATTTAAACACCATAGGGTGTAAGTTGAAAAGCAAGTGGATCCTTTACGAAGGAGATGAGAACATTCTTTTCAATTCTCTCTAATCTTCTCTCCTTTTTAACTTAAAGCAAGTTTTTGAAAATAAAGAAGATTTAGCATACGTTTCATGCCGACCTCCATATGAATATAAATTTGTTGCAGAGTTTCGCTTATTTTTATTACCAACACGAAACACGCTGTGGAATAGGAATTATGAGAGATGTGAAAATATAGCTTCATTATTCTTCAGAAAGTTGAATGTGAATATTTTTAGTATAACATAGTCGACATAAAAAGAAAAAGATCTGAAAAAATAGAGCAGCTTTTGTCAAAAGAAATGTAGTTTGAATCTAACACGCGTGAGAAATGGATAGCCTAATGGCTGATGTCTTGAAGCTGTGGGAAGAAGTCTAGAGTTCAAGGCTTGCCTGGACATGTTCAGGCAAGCCTTGAACATGCGGAGTGTAAAAGCAAAAACAGGAATGATGTCCGAGTCCGCATAGCCTAATGGCTGATGTCTTGAAGCTGTGGGAAGAAGTCTAGAGTTCAAGGCTTGCCTGGACATGTCCATGAATCTCTTATGATGGGTGCCTCTACCTTACGAGGTTGGTTGTGTGACTATGTATTTCTAATTCGTTGTAGTCTCAAAAAGAAAAAAAAATTACAAAACAGGAATGATAATAGGAAAAAGGATATATTATGTACTTTAATGATTCATAAAAGTTTAAATTTTTCTCAATAATTAGAAAATGAGTTGTTCGAATGGGCATTGACACAGAATAAAGTAAAAAGTTGATTACAATATAGAAAAGTTTTTGGCACATTGCTTAGACTTCAGTTCGAATTCTAAATTCTAAGGAATAGAGGAGTATGAAACGCCTTTAACATTTTTTTTTTAACAATGGATTAATTCATGAGAATCATCAATTTTCGAAATATTAAATTAATTGCTCAAACGTTTCCTAAGTCCAGAAAAAACTAAATAAATACTGATTAAACTCATCTATTAGAAAACAACAAGATACAAGGTAGATGGGCCCTCCAAGAGGGGACCAGAAGATGATAAATATGATATGCAATCCAAACTGAGGATTGCACCAAACACAATGTCCTTGGGTTTGCCTAAAGGTGTTTGTACCCTTGGGGCGATATTGTGTCGAAGTTAGCCCTTGCTTTGTGGGATATGGAGGACCCCGTGGGCACCATGTCCCCCTCATTTTTTGTACATTTATTTTAATTCATGCATGGATGAGTAGGCTTGAAAGAAAAATTACTTATTCCTCTTTGAAATATCCTTTACACAATCATAGAGTCTCAAATAGCTTCTCTCCTTTTGGCATTCCTCTAAATGCTACTATGGAGAACTCAACAAAGTTATAGGTTTTTTCATCGGAAATGAGTAGCACAACTTACAATTTTTATTGATTCTTGAGGAAGCATTTCCCCAAAGGATGGAGACCACCTCTGCAAATGTGTAGATGAAGCCAATCTATTGGTCACATCAGAATTCTCTCAAACATAGGGGGCTTATGGGGCTTATGTATTTCTCATTATCTCATCTTGCTCGAACACAAATTTCATACACATAATAAGGCATCCAAGCCACCGAGAGCTACACCATCGGACCACATTAACTTTAAGTCATGCATAGAGTGCATTTGCTACTTCACACAAGGATTGCTTGCTTGCACTTTTCACTTTTCAGGTCACATGAAAGATCTCTCGCCTCTCTCTCTCTCCTCTCTCTCTCTCACACACACACACGTGTTTGTTTTCCTTGGTTAGAACATAGCTAACATCACCTGAAAAAGCAACCGTTCTCCCACGCGCGCAAGTAAAGACACTCACGTAATCTACAATTAAGAGAGCTTCTTGATGTGACTTGGGGTCGTTGAATCCGTGCGATATTAGTTGTAGATTACGTGAAAATAGGTAAGGGTGTGCAAAACGACAAATACAAGAGTCATCAAATGATTCAATGGGCACAATAGATTGAATTTATATGAAGGAAATCCAAAAAAGTAATAATACTCATAGTATGTTCATTTTTCTTTACAACAGACATGCGTAGCTGTGTGTGTGTAAACGAAGATTGTACAAAGCTGAAAGACAAACAATTCACGAAACTAAGTATAGGGGTACAGCTAGTTGAAAAGATGTGTGGGTTCCGTATTATTGCGTTCGAACCCAATCTTCAATTATTTTTTCCCCAAACAAGAGGGCTTTCAATTACAAAAAATAAACAAAATAGCACAACAGAGTTGCCCTTGTTGGGTTCAATTATTACCATCCAACCTATCCTCAACAACCAACATATGGAATACATCAATGCTTTTCGTCACGGCCATTGATTGAATACCCTAATGCAAAAAATGATTGCTCGAAAAGTCGAGCAGAAATGCCCTCTTGAGCTTTGCTAAACCTGTAGTGGACTTCGAGGTGCTCGTATTGGCGAAGCAAAACTTGTATATATGTTTGGCATGAAAGGTCAAAGTGGCTTGTATAAGCACTACGATAGTGCAATCGGAGGCTGAAACAAGATCATATCAAAATTTTGATGCCATCGAGCAAAGAAAATTTGAAGTCCTAATTGTCTTAAGTATGCTTGACGATTTTGTGCAATCATGAGTCTCTGATTGGAGGGGTGTTGATGACACCCTAGATGAAGCAAGAACCTACTTTGATACCAATTGTTAGAGCTAGAGGTCCGTGGAAGCACACAAACAACACAAGGAAGAAGAAGAAGCTTGGAGTGCAACACAAAACAGAATGCTTATCAAGTAAATTTACAAAGATAAGTAACCAATTAGGATTATATGCATATATGCAAGCCGGAGGAAAAAAATTCTTAAAGAGCAAAAAAAGTGTCTGGCGGTCCTAATTTTGTTTACACATATCAATACCAAAATATATCAATAGCTTCCAAGCCAAACATAAATATTTTTGTGGGTGCTTTCTAGTTGTGACATTCAAAATCAAGGCCATGAAATCGTGCTTCTAAGTGTTCACTGTGGAGGAAGTTGTGAGCAACTCGTTGAAATGATTCAAAATGAAGTCATGGTATTATTTCTCTCTTGTGCACTTGAAAAGTTTTCTACTAATCATTTTAGGAAGAAACTCGTTGACCTATTTTTTCTTCAGCAAATCTTTAGAACCCACTCAAGTTAGAGAAACTTGAAACACCATCATTATTTCAGAGGGATCAACACATTTGACTGAAGTAATTGAGAGGCCTCTCATGTTGATCCCCAAAAAGAGGATATTGATTATGAAAATTCCAAATAAATAGCATATTTCAGTTGTACTATGAGGAAAGGTAAAGGTAAAAATACTAACATTATCTCAATCAACTCGATTTTGTCATTATATTTTGTTATGAAATATCACCTTCAACATCAATCTATATCAACTCCCACAATAATACAATAAGATTTGCGATCATACATACATACGTACCCATGTGCGTTTGTTTTATATATATATATATATATATATATATATATATATATATATATATATATATATATATATATATATATATATATATATATATATATATGTGTGTGTGTGTGTGTGTGTATGTGTGTGTATAACACGTACACATACATGCACAAATCAGGTCTAGTATGTCAAAAAATTCTGCTCACTCCTTGATGACTCGAAACGCATAAGAATCTGCGGTTGTAGAACTAAAATTTAATTCTTCCTTGATGTATTTTATCGTGGAAGCAACATAAAGTGGAATTATGATGGCTTACAAGCAAGTATAGAGTGTACATAGAATAACAACATGAAATTTGAGTAAGAGATTTAAATTTCTTCAAAAGAATACAAAATTAAGCTCACATGGTTCCTTGAAACTACGTATGGCGTCCATATCAACCTATCAAATAAAATTTATTCCTTTTTTTTTATCATAGGAAGTTTGGCAACAGCTTACTCTCCCAAACTTTAATTTATAGAAAAAACATTTCTACAAGTGAATGGGCCTAGTACCCATGGGAGCCCTGAATCTCACAAAGCAAGGGTTGCCTATACATTACCAGACAACTTTACGAATAAGATTGATAACCCTCTCATCCCCTTGTGGGGATCCCACTTCCTTTTAATCTTTCTCACGAAGAAAAACACTCCATGATGTATAAAAGTAAACTTTGGAAAATTTATTTCTTTGAAACCCATGATGTCAAGAAGCATTGTGAGGGCATTCCCATGGTGGACCAAATAGGATTGCTTCTCCATTTTTTGAAGTTGAAATTTATTCATTCTCAGTAACCGTGAAATCTCTTACTCTCACAAGCTTTCATGCAAAGAATTGGCATTCCTTTGGATTTCTTATGTTCACCCTTATTGTGTACTCTTTACTTAACACAATCAAAGATCGAGCAAATCAATCAATCACAATCACAAAGAATCAAAAAGTTCTCCAATGTTGAAACGAATGAGATGCACAACCTCTCAAGGGGGGTAGATATATCCCAACTACTTTTTTCCTTTTTGGTAAGAATGGAACATAATGTTTCTACTCTAAAATAACACTTTTACTACCTCCACTCCTTTCCTATGGTTGTACGTCTACTTGAAACAAAAGCAAATTATGGAAGTGCATTATTTCAAGATCTCTTCTTCTTCAAAATTTACAAAAATGACTTATCCCGTAAAATCGAGTTTACTTCACTTATATAATAATCCCTTCCATTCATACTTGAAGCCACATAATATTACAAACTAATTAACTCTAATGAACTATAGAAATATAGCTATTTACAGCGTTATAGGGGATGCACTTTGAAGAATCTTTCAGTGCTTTTACATCAAGGTTGGATCAAAATGCGAATCATACGGTTTTTCATATGTATAGTACATACAAAACCGTACCATACATGTTCAATGTACTTTTTTATTTATGCAACATTGTGATACTTTTTCACACGATTTATGTCATAATTCATTGTTGAATGTTGATATTAGTCTTTAGATAGCTTGATTCTTGAATACGTAATGTATAATGTCTGTATATTTTTGTCATTTATAAATTTTGGAATTATGAAACAACGTACTGAACAAACCAAACCTCAAGATTCCATTTGGATTATGAACCATATGCAAACCATGCATATGAAACCTTCCATACTGTTCCACCTTGCTTTACATGACTTGTTATACATCAAAAGGGGGTTATTAATAAAAAATATTCATTCCTTGAAAAACATTGCATTGTCCTTTACACTCCAATTCCACTTTATAGCTCATGTTTGCTTTCACTTTTCTTTTTTTCGATGTTCCATGCAACATAAGTATCCGTATGTGTGTTCGGACTGATTCTATAGACAAATTGACATGACATTTATAAACAACAACTAAAAATATGAAACTAAGCTATAAGTTATGTTTCAAGCAAAACTAGATGACTGATATAAGTCCACCTAAGTTGCCAAAGAATGAGAAGATAATATTTTCTCCTCATTTTTTTGAGCATGTTTTGGGAGGGACTCAATAGACCCACTTTGCTAAGTTCATACCTTTTGCTAAGTTCTACAAAATACAAATAAATTATATTTATATTTGTAGAAGGATTAGAAAATAATAAGTTAAGATTCTTTTCTTTTCTATTGAAAGTGGAAGATGAATCTAGTTTTTGACCCTTTCAAGATAGAGATTAGAACTCGATTACATAATCCTAAGAAATATACATTTTGAGGAAAAGTACAAAGTGTACTAAAATGTATTATTTCATGGAGCTCGAGGTTTGTGAAAGCGCCAAAAGGAAAAAACCACCAAAGAAGTCCTACCCATTTCACTAGTCCACATGTATAAGGCATGCATGTACATTCAGGTGGACTAAGGAAAATTGATTTGGGTAGAGAATTTGATTCCTTTCCTTTCAAATTGAGGTAGTTAATAGCCCTTCTCTGATTACAAGAAACAAATCTAAAGAGAGGGATGATTATGCTCAGAGCATAGATCATGGTGCAGGGGGGAAAGCTTCACATATTAAACCTACCCACATTTTGGAAGATGAAAATGTTAAAGGGGGAAGAATGTTGTATAATTCATGGGTTCAAAAGGTTAAACATATGGATTCTAAAGGTTAGAATATGATGTATGTTTGCCTTGTTCTAGCCCTTGAATTACACTTGGAACATGCCTTGAACCTTTGGGTAAAACCCTTGGTTTTAACCCTTGGGGTATTTAATCATACGAGCTCCCAATCGAATGGTTGGAATATGAGTGGAGTTGGAGGGTGGATACGTGGTCTCTCTTAGTGAGGTGGTTTTGCTAGGTAGTAATTTGTAGTTATTTAACAGACAACAACTACAATTGCAAAGAAACTACATTGCATTTTTTATCAAAGGATGGGGCTTTACTATAAGTAATGTTATTACAAGCCCAATTATAGTAAAAGAAGAGCGGCTCACATGCTTGGGAATATCGAGAGCTAGGCAAACGTGGTAGCACCACAACCCTTCATGTGTTAAAATTTCAACACATACGACATAGAAATTTTGTAACCAATAATAATTTTCAGAATCACACAATATCATTAAACAAGTTGTCAATGCATCATGTACGTACTGTGGTATTGGGTCATAGGAAAGGAGATGCATGTGAACTTTGGTGGAAAAATAGGTATTAAAAGTACCAATTCTAAAGTAACATAGTAATGCCAAGGTCATCAAACTAGATGAAAAAAATGAAAGGCCTGCACAAGAAGTGTGAAACTCAAGAAGTGCGAGAAGCATGAAAACTCGCAAGAGTGACTTATAGTAAGTTAAAGATTATGAAAGAAAAACATGTGGGCCGCTTCTTTTATCTTAGTAAGCGGGTATCATAGGTCTATGAATTTCAAGTCCTAGTGGAACTTGAGGAAAGAAATGTACAGATTATTAAGCTTATATGCAAGAATCCACATCTGAAATGTTTTTATGCGTGTATGAATTTAAAATCCGTCCATTTAGCTTGATCAATCTACTTTAAATATTGTGAAAGGGCAGAATTAAAACTAGAGGCATGAGTTCCTATGCCAAAAGTTATAAGTGGTCCAAAAATTTTGATGTTCAAAACCCATAAATGAGTTGGTTGGTCATTCACATCTTGAGTGCGGAGGTTGTGTGTTTAACTCCTTGTTGTTGGACATACTTGGGCTGGTGTGAATAGTCTATCCCTGTAATGTCTTTGGGTCATTGAAATTAGATGTCTTTGGGAAACCCTTTCCTTGTAATGCTTTGGAAGTTTAGCCCCTGTTTTGTGAGATACAGGGATCCCATGGGTACTATGCCCTTCACTTATACAATTGTTCTTTCAATACATTCAAGCCCAAGGAGATTAGGCTTCAGCCAATCTTCCTTTGAAAAAAATGGAAAACAAACAAGGAAGTATATTCATACATTAAGATCTAATGGAGGAGGTGAATGCATATCAATGAAGTTAGTAACTTTCTAAGGATTCATTGAATTCAAAGGAAATTTCATGGAGGTACACACCATAACAGAATGGGGTTGGTGAACACAAAAATGGATATATTGCAAAAATAGCGAGAGCCTTTATGGCTGAGAAAAATATGCTTCATTATTACTTGGCAAAATTTGTGCACACTATTGTACACATTATGAATACAGCTCTAATTGTTGCTATACATCAAGTCTAAGATACCACACTGATTTTCAAAAAAAAAAGGATGTGTATGCAATAATGAAATTTTATGTTTAGGATATTTTGATCATGTCTGCAAAATTTTGTAGCAATATGTTTTTATGTTCTCTCTTTACAAAGTTGTCGCATGAAATTTGTGTTAAATTTGAGGATGAAGATGAAGGAATTAGAAAAAGTGTTGTATGAGAGAAAGGTAGAGTTACCTTTTGAAGCAATGTATGGCTATAATTGTTTGCTACCTCATTCACTTTTTAATTCACAAAATCATGTTGAGGTATCCAAACAGATGCTTGAAAACATGGACTTGGAGCTGAATAAGGTAAGGAAGAACATGAAAGGCATAGAAACATCAAAAGTTATATCATGATCTCAAAAAGAGACCCTTGGACTTTAGAACAAATGATTTGTTTTTTTTTGAAGTGATCCCTTCTAAATCAAATATTGTCTTAGCCAAATATCATCGATTGTCTCCATGTTAAAATCTTAAAGAAAGTTGGTTCTATTGCATATTTACTTGATCTGCGTAACACTTTGAAATTCATCCAACTTTCCATGTTGGATTACTTAAAAAGTATGTTTCTAATGTTGATCACATTTTCTAGGACAAATCTAGGTTGAAGGAAGATGCCACTTTTGAGCTTGAACCAGAAGTTATAATGAACAAGAGAATTAGACATCTTAGGAATCATGAAATAGTGAAAATTATAGTTAATTGGTTTGCATATCCTATTGGAGATTCAAAACGGGTTGGTTTAGATGAGTTTATGGAACATTATCCTTCTTTCCAAGTCTAAGGACAGAGTTCTTCAAAGAGGTGGAGAATTGTAAGATACCACAGTGATTGTCAAAAAAAAATATGTGTAAGTAATAACGAAATTTTATGTTTAGGATATTTTGATCATGTTTGCAAAATTTTGTAGCAGTAAGTTTTTACATTCACTCTCTAGAAAGTTGTCGCATGAAATTTGTGTGTTAAATTTGAGCATGAAGATGAAGGAATTAAAAAAATATTGTATGAAAGAGTATTCTTAGTAGAAAAACTCTACTTGATTGAATTTTTTATAGTTCCTGTGTTTTATGCCTCATTTGGTTGCATGAAGATAGATTAATGAAGATAATTTTCATGTTTTTCATCTCTCTCTAGAATTTTTGATTTTGTAGGACTCAAAAGTGATATTTGGAAGCAAATTTGGACTTAAGGCATCTCTAACACTATTTTACAGCTCGAAGAACTCAATATTTTTGTGTCTCACAAGCTTAAGCTACTTCCTCACCATTTTTTAATTACAGGGCTTAAAAAAAAGCCATTTTGGGTACTTCAAAAGAAAAAAAAAAAAGAGAAGCCTTGATTCATCTTATTCAAGTTTGCGAATTTAGAAAAGACACATTGGTATGTGGGTTATTTCAGGTGATTGACATGTGTGTGAGTGTGTTGTGAGGATTGCCTCTATTTTTGCAGGTACGATTCTAGAGGTGGACATGAAAAGTAGACGCCTGGGCAGTCTGAAAGTCTCACATGAGAAATGCAAAAAGACGCTATCTTGGAGCATGCATATTCTAGAAATGCATGTCTACAAAGGCATGATTGGTTGTCTGGTGGTGGAAGGGGAGATCCAAAGAAGAAGAATGAGAGCTAGGGAGATTGTGGTTGTGCATTGATCCCGATCGATTTTGGCTTCTGTGATTGGGATTGGGATTGGGATTGAGATTGCGATTGTGATTGGGATTGAGATTGAGATCAACTCGTGGGTGGTCGAGTGGATGAGGCTTCAAATTAAAGCTATTTGATAGATTTTGTAACATAGATCAGAATTGCTTGTAAAGTTATATCTCTCTCTTCTTGTTCTATGCATACTCTGTTTTTCTTCCTTATATCTTGTTGTGCCGAATTCTATTATTTTTTGTGGGATTGTGATAGAAGATTAAGAGACTTGTTACATCAAGCAACACCTAAAGATAAGTTTACAAGTAAAGAGGCAAACTTATCACGTATGAAAGTATTTGGTTGCATTGCATATGTACATGTTCTAGATAATTGAGGATGAAGCTTGACGCAAAAGTAGAAAAATGTATCTTCATTGGGTACTCCTTGGAGCAAAAGTAATCTAAATGCTAAAACCCAATCACAAGCCAGGTTGATTTAGCACTTTTTCTGGGAGTGTTGATCCAATGATAGAGCTCTCACTATCCGGGTTGTCTTCATTGTTAGTTGTGAAATCCTCCTCTTTGCTTGTGGTATAGCCCTCTTGGTTGTCCTCTTGATTATCTTCTTTGATGGTGGTAATCTCCAGGGTTTTGTCTTCGATGTCTACTTCATAAAAATTCCCTCTGGAAAGTCCAACTCATTGATCTCCTTTTCAAGGTTCCAATACAAGTTATTTAGAGGAGACATAACCATAGTGTTCCTCTCAGAGGACCCCCGAGGGCTTCTTTTCCTTTTGCATCTAACTTCTATGAACCCTTCTGAGTTTGTCTCTAAGACCTTAGTGTGTTTCTCTTCCTCAACAATAGGCAGACAAGCTTGTGCCCTTAAACTTATCTGATCTTTTTTGGTGGCTTCTTGGTTCTGTTTGCTTTTCATGGTGTTTCGTTTCTGAGGGCACTCTTTAATCCTGTGTCCTTGGAGACCACAATGAAAGCATGTGTTTGTCAACTTCTTGTATTTAATTTCCTACTTCCAAATCTCCCCTTCCCCTAAGTCAATGGAAATCATTGAGGGGGGAGCTTTGTTAAGATCAGTCTCGATTCAGATCTATGGGTGCCAGTGTGCATTGAAGGAGTGCTTCACTCGTTTGTAGATGAAGCCCCCCACATCCTCCCTCGAAGCAAGCGATCGACTAATAGGTGCAACAATATCCCGCAGGAAGTCATAGAGGAAAAAGGGAAGGTTTGGAAGCTCCATCCAAAGTGGTGTTTCGGCTTTTTTGGGAGAAAATCTGGGAACCACTTAAACAGGCATAGGGTAAACCTCCAAACTTCCTTGGTGCCCACTTGTAGTGCTTGAAACACCATCTCCTCGTTCTCAAAGACAAAAAGTAGGTGGTTCACCGACAAGAACTGGCACTATCTCACTATCAAGCCATGCGTGAACCACTCTTTTGCGCAGCCAGAGATGCATGGACTCTAAAGGGGCCTTGGGCCAAACAGCTAGCCGATGAGGCACATTTTCAAAAGCTCTTCTTGCTTAGCCAAGATAAAATCCTTGCTTAAGGAAGCCACCAAGGGTTCACTCTTGGGAGGATTCCCTGCAGCCTTGCTAGCACCCAATGCCACTGGGGCCCCACATTGCTGACCATTAAAGAACAGAGCACACCGACCATGGGAGCGCGGATCAAGTTAGACTAAAAGCCCTTCTTGAGAGCCACTTTAAGCCTCACTTCTAGAGAACCACCCAGTAGGGAACCTGATATTGGCTTCACTTCTGTATCTAATATTAATCCCCAAAGACCTTTAAACATGAGATAAGACTCCATTCTAAATTTTGACATGGGATAATTTCCCATATTTGATAAGTTTTCAATATATGCACTCAAATTTGCCATGTTGAATTGTTGTAAACAAAGAAGATAATTCAATAAGCTTTATGAAAGATTTGATAGAAAAATAGCTCTGATACCACAATGTTATGTTTAAAAAACTTATAAACATCAAAGTACACTACTAGAAGTGATGAGCAAGATCTTCAAAAGATTAAACAAATATTTCCAAACTTCAAAGATCAGACTTTCCTGCAAGCTTTCAAGAAAATAGAAATGGTTGATTGTGGCAAAATAATCACCAGCAAAACTCTGAGTACATTTGGTTAATAGCAATTACATATCATGAAATTAGACATTTTGTAGCGTACTTCTTAAACAAAAATCATCAAAAAGCTCCATTATAGCTCACAAGCTAGTAGTTTGAAATCAAGGTATCAAAACCTTTCCAAGGCCTGCTATAGCAAGATATGAATAACTTCCTGACTTGAAGATTGAAGTACAAAAGAAGGAAAACTCCAAAACGATGATAAATTTTGATATAGAATGGAAGTAGATGATAAGGAAACTCATGCAGGTCAAAACACTCAAAAAGATCTCATAATGAGGGAGATATAGATGTTTGAAGAGAGATATGTCTCTAATGAGACACCAAATACACATAAGAAACTAGATTTGCAAAAAATGCCTATTTGCATGGCTTTTTTATTGCCTTTTGTACAAACACTGATATACACATAGTACAAGTTGCAATCTTAGTACCACAACAAGATGCGCTCAATTTGACCACCTACACTAAGAGAACTACTCTTTTTATTGAGAGGTTGTCAACAAGAGTGCCTTGCTTTTCTAAAAATAGGCATCTCTCTTTTCCTTCCTACTTTTATCTACTTTTCTTCTAGTTCTAAATATGTGGGCATCTCCACATGTTATTTTTAGCAACTAACAAGATCCACAAGCTTCCACATGTTATTTTTAGTAACTAATAAGGTCCAAAAGTTTCCACATGCTATTTTTAGTAACTAATAAGATCCACAAGCCTAAAAACAACTTTAGAGCTTTTTTTTATGTAACACGTGCCACATTTTTTCCATGCCAACTCACTCCTTCATAAACATTAGGGTTTTCTTCATGAATTTCTTATATAAATTTTACTATTTGTTTTCTTGTATTAGGTCATTCTGGTAAACTCTCTTTATGTAATCAAAAAAGTAGAAGAAGATCATTCTTCCTTGAATCAATATATAGGTGCCCTTCTCCTTGTGTGTGAGAGCACGTGAGATCTCTCTTCCTTGTCTTCTTTCCCTTGAAATCCCCATGGTAAACGGGATGGTTGTTTCCTTCCCAAGGAAAAATTTCGTTTTGGGCTCCCTTATGTGTTTGCTCAGGATGAAAAAATGATAGTTGAGTGGGTGATTAAGGCTTTGGTAAACCATTAGAATTCTTGGGCATGATTGGTGTTAAAAAAATGCTCAACTTCTTTTTCTTGAGGGCTCCACTCAATGGAAAAACCATGATATCAATATTCCTATTTTCCCCCACATCAAAGTTATCCCCAAAAGAAGGAAAACTCCAAAACGATGAGAAATTTTGATATAGAATGGAAGTAGATGATAAGGAAACTCGTGCAGGTCAAAACACTCAAAAAGACCCCAGACTGCACCATAGTTCAACTAACATGAAGGTATTGTATTTTGCGTTCAGTGAAAATGTGGTACTAATATGTGCCCTATATGGCATTGTGATAATCGTACTCTTCGATAGAGAACTAAGAAATATAATGAATAACAGGAAATAAACTAGGAAAGTGAGCCAATGTGGTGAGATTTAAGTGCTTGAGACTGTCAATGATGCCCAGTACTATATTGAAAGGCTAGAGAGTTGAAACTTTTGAATAGCGACTAGAAGAGAGGTCCGAAGTTTGAAATATGCTCAAGCATGAGCTCATCTCTCCCATATAGTACTAACGCTTTTGCGCTAAGACATCAACAAAATGTGTACTGAAATTTATCCAACTGCCCACACGACACTTTCCTTTTTACTTCTTTTTCTTGAATAATCTGAGCTATAAATTGCTAGAACTCAAATTTGACCTGATGAATATTTTTCGAGGAACATGATAAAACGAGTAGGTTAGGATGTTACAATTTCCAAGATCACGATAAGTATCACCAAATAGTCACAGATTATGTAAAGGAGGATACATAAGAATATGAAATGTCATAGCCAAGAATTTGAAAGTTTAATTGGATCTTATGTGGTTGGGGTTTACAAGGATAACAATGACGAATACTCAATCAAGACGAAACATAAAATTGTCATAAATTTTATAGAAAGATGCTAGAAGCTAAAATTATGCTCCTGTCCTCGCACCCTGGGTCGACTGGTTGAGTCCCTCGCCTCTTGAAGCAGAAGCGAGGGTTCGACCCTCCCCACTGGCAGGACTCATGTATGCTTTCGGCGGTCAAACTAGTTGAAGCCTTCAGGCTGTCTTATCCTCATGTTGCCTTCGGGCCATTGTAACACTCGTCTAACCCATGCTCTGCGGGATTCGGGGATCCCTTCAAAAAAGAAAAATGCTGGCAGCTTCTCTCTTATCAAATGAGCTTGAAAAACTGCTGTTCGCTGGCTTGATAGGTTGAGAGTTGATCACAAGCAATATCCAATAAATGTCATAGGTTGAGAGTTGATCACAAGCGATATCCAATAAATGTCATGGGGTCAACAATCTGCTAGTGGCTCTTCAACTGCGAGTTATCTTAAAAACTACGTCGGTGAATCGTTACCTAGAAAGAAACTCTGAAAAATTGTCTGCACCTTAAGTTAGATTTATCTTTCTGAATGAGGTATGCAACACCTTCAGCACCGAATACGGGCAGTTGGTTCTATGCCTGTCACAAGAAGCGAAGGATGAGAAGTATGAAATTAATTTCAGGGAGAAGACTGTGGAACACTCTCATACCATGAGAAGTGTTCATCGCAACAAACTGAGTTTATAATGTATTTTAAGCCTGTGCCTTTCCTGCACAAACAAGAAACAATAAAAGACATCCCTCGCTTGCACGCTAGAATGAAACTCGTTTCCATAAGAGTTATATTTTCGAATGAAACTCATTTCCCATAAGACTTATAAATTGCTTTCTGGCAATGTCAAAACAGCAGGAGAACTAAATATGATAAAACAGAGCGAGTCCTGATGCCACTGGAAGAACACGAGAAAACTCATAGAACTGGACTAGGTAAGTGGGCGGACGGATCTTGTGGAAAAGGTGGGAGGGAAAATACGGGAGGGTCAGAATAAATGCAAAACAAACTTGAGGTGCAATTCAGAAAAAGTACTTACCACGTTGCTGTAAACATACTATAGTACTTGTCAAACGCCTTCCCAAAACAGTATTGACAACATAGCAACTCTCGAACATCTGTAACATTGCAGGTAGCTTTGGAACATTTACCTGGAAATAAAAGCCCAAGGCAAGCAATTAATTAGTCCATGCATGGAAATGGAAACACAAAACAAGTCTGCAAACAAGACATATCCATAGCTTCTAAATGCCGACATATTCATTTTCTTGACATGAGATTTCTCAACAGGCATAATGTTATATTTCTTAATATTGATAGCCAAAAACAGTATCCTCACCATGCGCTGAAGCTTGTAAGAAGTATAACTGACAGTGTGTGGGATTTCTCAAGAGGTGTCCAGACAGGTGGCCTAAGCTTGTGCATAGAAAAAATCACCCACTCACGATTTAATCGTCAGTTGAAAACTTGAAACACTCAAAAACGCAAGGACAAATAATAAACTACCTGTCACAGAAAACCATATTGCAATTCATACACATTCCAAGGTTTGAGGCGCTGCAACAAACACTACACTTTGAATCTGAAGAATTGGATGCAATATCTTTACATCTGTGCAATACAAGAGTCATCTCTCTCTCTCTCTCTCTCTCTCTCTCGTCTCTCTCTCTCTCTCTCTCTCTCTCTCTCTCTCTCTCTCTCTCTCTCTCTCTCTCTCTCCTCTCTCTCTCTCTCTCTCTCTCTCTCGTCTCTCTCTCTCTCTCTCTCTCTCTCTCTCAGATTTCTGTCATGAGTGTGTGTGTTAGGGTTTGATGATTTTACGAGATATTCATGGATCTATGGTCTTAAGTTGAAGTCTGAAGTCTTTCCTATGTTCAAGAAATTTGTAGCTATGGTTGAAAATGAAAGTCAGGTAACTATCCAGATTCTCAGAAGTGATAGAGGTGGAGAATACTTATCAAATGAGTTCCAGACATTTCTTGAAGAGAAAGGTATTACTCGACACCTTACTATTGCTTACACTCCTCAGCAGAATGGTGTTGCAGAAAGAAGGAATAGAGTACTTGTTGAGATGATGCAAAGCATGATGGCATCCAAGAAGCTTTCACCAAAAGTTTGGTTTGATGCAGTACATACAGCTAATCACATTTGAACAGGTCTTCTACAAAAGCCTTAAAGATAATCACACCTTATGAAGGCATATTATGGTAGAAAACCTAATGTGAGTTACTTAAGAGTATTCGGATCACTTTCTTATGTACATGTTGAGAAAAAGGATCGTGGCAAACTAGATGTAAAGGCAAGGAAAGCTGTTTTCATTGGATATCCTATTGAAAGCAAAGAATACAGGTTTTATGTTCCAGGGACAGGTGAAGTTATCCTTTCACGCAATGCATATATTGCTAAAAATAAGGTATATGATAAAGACGCAGAGATTCCAGAGTTCATTATTGAAATTATTGAAATTATTGAAAATGACTGTGGATTTTTTAGAAGAAATTTGGATGTACATGTTCAACAATATCAGGAGGGAGTTGAAATTCCTAGGATTGAAGAAAGGAATTTCACAACCTTCTACAAAATCCGTTCCACATGAGACTTTAGTTCCAGAAATGGAAGAAAGTACTAGAGTTCCAAAAGGACAAGTTCCAGAACCTGTGGAAGCTGAAGGGTCAAAAAGAGTATCACCACTAGTTAAGGATACACCTACTTGGTTATATCAGACTTGGAAAGATAGGTATAAAGACTTTTACAAGAAGAACAAGGAGTCAGACTAGACAACAACAACAAAAAAGATCATGTAAGTTTTGCTGAAGACTTTGAGATTCATGATATTTTAGCACTCACGACAGTTGAAGATGAACCTGCATGTGTTCAAGATGCACTTGGCAGCTATGTGAGTTACCAGAGGGAAAGAAAGCTATAGGTGTAAAATGGATCTTCAAAATCAAACGAAAAGCAGATGGTACTATTGACAGGTACAAAGCAAGATTAGTTGTCAAAGGATATGCACAACAAAAAGGTATTGATTATGATGAGACATTCGCTCCTACGTCTAGGATGACAGTTATTAGGTCAATACTTGCTTTAGCAGCACATTTTGGTTGGCATATATATCAGCTTGACATAAAGACTGCTTTTCTAAATGGTGATTTACATGAAGATGTATATATTCAGCAGCCAGAAGGTTTTGAAGAATCAGGTAAAGAACACTTAGTGTGTAAGCTTATAAAAGCTTTGTATGGATTAAAACAGGCACCTAGAGCATGGTATGAAAAGATACATACATATCTTTTATCCATTGGTTTCCATAACTCAGATGAAGCTCCAACTCTTTATGTCAAAGCTGAAACAGGTTTAATGTTTATAGCAATCATTTATGTGGATGATATTATAGTCACATGTCCCACTGATGAAGATTTGCAGATGTTCAAAGAACAGTTGAAGAAAACATTTGATGTGAATGATTTAGAAATCTTGCATTATTATCGTAGGATTCAGTTTTTTGTTTAAGAATGAGTGTATCTATATTACACAGCAAAGTACATTGAGAAACTATTGGAAAGGTTTCAGATGACTGATTCTAAACCTATGCAAACACCTACGGATCAGAACGCGTCTTTACAAATAGTAGCAGATGAAGAGTCATTTGATGCTACTTTGTAGTGTCAAGTTGTTAGATGCTTGATATATCTTTGTAATACACGTCCAGATATACAGTTTGCAGTTTCTTAAGTATCAAGGTTCATGCAGAATCCGACAATGTTACATTGGAAGGCAGTAAAGCAGATCTTCAGATATTTCAAGGGAACTTCAAATTATGCTATGGTATTTTCGAAATCTACACAGTTTTTACTAAAAGGATTTTCAGATTCTAATTGGGAAGGAGATAGAGACACTAGAAGTACTAATGGATTTTGTTTTTATCTTGGAGATTGTCTTATCTCATGGCTTTCGAAGAGACAACCAACTATTGCAACTTCATCGTGTGAAGCTGAATATCGTGCAGCATTTACAACTACTTTGGAGTCAGTTTGGTTGGAGAAGATTTTCAGTTATCTAGATGTAAAAGTACATGAACTCATTCAGATATTTTCAGATAGCCAGAGTGCAATAGCTATAGCAAAGAATCCAGTGCATCATGCAAGGACAAAACATATAGAGGTTCACTACCACTATATTCGAGAGCAGATAGCAAAGAAGCACATTGAGCTGGTTTATGTTCCTTCTAGTGAGAATATTGCAGATATATTTACCAAAGCATTGACTAGAGATAGTCATGAGAAGATGTGCAGATTACTGACGCTTGTACCAATATGACATTGAAGGAGGGATTGTTGGAAATCAATGTACATATGTTCCATCTCGAGCAATCCTAGTTATGACTTAGCATTTCTTTTGTACAGTTTGTGTAAAACTTTTTTAGCCTAGATAGATAGAGCTTAGCAAGAGCTATCTAGTGATATGCTTCATTCAGTCATCAGAGATGAGACTTGGGAGAAAACTCAAACCCTAATTCTGCCCTAAAATGGTGGATGAACATTTTGAGGTTCAAACTCATGAAAAGCTAGGCCATTAGTCAAGGATGGCAAAAGCACTCAAATAGAAGCGATAAAAATAAAGCAAAATCAAAATTTTAGCGATAGGATTTTTGTTAAGCATGAAAGCAAACTTCTACGATTTCATTAAAAAACAAACTTGCGATGACAGCTTTTTTTGCCCACAAGCAGCTTTTTCGCAATTTGGATTGCTTGGCTTTATTTTAAGACTCAAGGCTATATAAAGAAGACATTGGGCACACTTTCGGACAACTTGAGCTAGAGTTGATGCTTACTTTGTGTCAATTTTGGAGTTTTGAAGCTTTGGAGGTGACGGAAGGTGAAGGAGAGGCTACTCTCTTGGAGCAAGGAGTCTTCTACAAATTTCTGGCAGCTATCTTTTGTAAGTTAATCCTATTTTCTGTTTTTAGGGTTTCTGAACCCTAATTTCAAAATTAGGGTTTGCTGATTTTCAGATTTGTTGCACTATCTTGAGAGGTTAGGTTCACTCCGTTGCTCATTTACTTCACACACACTCAGATTATAACAGCATAATCTGAATTCTGTACATCATCATCTTCTTGTCTATTCTTCCATTTAGTGAGTGCACAATTATATGGTTGAATAGTACTCCTATGTTGTAATTCGGCCATCTATATTTAGTGAGTAAGAACTTTGCTTACGTTACTTACTCTTGTCTCAAAATCTCTTTCTATCTCTCTCTTATCATCTTGTTTAATTAAGTGTGTATGCTCAAAGGGTTTTAGTATTGGAAGATCTTGGGGCCCCAAATTCCAAGAAGAGGTTAGAGTATTCATCAAAGGTGCAATCTTTGGTTACTGTAACTTAGTGACTCTTTGGGTCGTTCTATGCCTTCTTCCGGTCACTATACCCGATGAAAATGTACGGCTTAGGCCGATTATCATCATGGCCTGGCACATAGGCATCACTACCAAAGACGCGGAAATAGCTCACACTCGGCTTCTTTTGAAAGCAAGCCTCAAATCGTGTTTGGGTCTTCAAGACATTTGCAAATCCTCTGTTCTTAATATGTATTGTTGTTTGTACTCTTTCAACCCAAAACTTAAGTGGAAGTAGCTTTTGACTAAGCATAACTTTGGCCATCTGGATCACACTTCGAATCTTCTATAAGGCAAGTTGAGTATCTTGCGTTGCTTGATACTTGATTCCATGTTACTTCAAGTACTTGGAGAAGTTATGATTGACAAAGCTATTGTCTCCATCAAATCGAATGATCTTCAAAGAACTTGGAAAGTCTTCTTGAACTGTTTGTGTCCACTCCTTAAACTTGGAAAGGGCATCCTCTTTATGCTTGAGTGAATAAACCCAGGTGTATCTAGTGAAGTCATCTACTGTCAGGAAGAAGTAAATTGACCGACTAAGAGAAGGTGTATGCATAGGTCCACAAATATCATCATGGACTAATGCTAAGGGTTTAGATGTAGAAATGGATGCTTCTATGGGCAAAGGGGCCATTGTATTCTTGGCACATGCTAAACCCTTGACAAGATGATTGGAAGAGATCTTAGCTAAGCAAGAGGTATGTCCAAATCTGTAATACCAAAAGCTAAGACTTGAATCTTTGGCCATAAAAATTGAAAGTTTGTAGAGACCTTTGTCTTCAAAGCCTTGAGCTATCACTTCATTGGATTCACGATCAATGACTTTAACTTTGTTGTGACCGAATTGCACTAGCATGTTGCACTTTGTAATGGCTTTTACTGAGAGAAGATTCTTACAAAGGCTTGGTACATAAAGAACATCTTTGAGTGACTTGGTCTCCCTTTTAGAGTTTGTGACTTGAACTTTTCCTCTTCCTTGGATTCCAATGCATTTGTTGTCTCCAAGATACACTTGAACTTGATGCTCTTCGAACTCATTAAAATCACCTTTGGCATTACACATATGTGATGAAGCACCACTATCAAAAATCCATTCTTTCTCGGACTGGATGCGACAAGTGTCTTATGTTCAATTGTGAGAAAGAGATCTTCACTTTTGCAGTGAGAGTGATATTTGGACTTGGAGGGAGACTTAGACTTATCCTTGTTCTTCTTCTTGAAACAATATTTTTCGATGTGGTCAGGCTTGCCACAAAAATTGCAAGTGAACTTCTTCTTGCCATTGTCCTTCGATTCTTGATCTCCTTTTGTCCTTTATTCTTGTGAAAGGTGGCTTTAGCTTTCATAGTTGTTTCTTGGATAGCTTGGGTCTTTTGTCTAGTCATGGAGAAGTAACAATCTTCTAACTTCTTCCCAAGTGAGTGCTTCACCTCTTTATACAGAGTAGTCATGAATGTTTCATAGCTGGTTAAGCAATCTTATAGCCATGTCTTCACTGGAAATTTATCACCCACAAAGTGCTAACTTGTGTTGATAATCTTCGAATTGAGCTATCACTTTTGTGATAGTATCGTTTGGACGTATAGTGAAATCGTGAAATTTGGCTTCTAAGGCATAAATCTTGGAAGGTGTTTTATCTTCATAAAGATTCGCTAAAGTATCCCAATTCTTTTGAAGTCTTACATGCAGTGATTTGACCCTTTGTCAGTTTGTCACATGCTAGAGAAGTTGGCCTAATGTTTGCTTGTCTTTTACATTCCATATATTCCAAGCTCCGAAATCGATTTTCTTATCGGGATCTCGTTTTGTACCTTCAACGACCTCATATAACAGGTTTGTATAGAGATAGCCCCTAATTGTATCCTTCCATAGGTTGTAATTCGTGCCATTTAGTCTTTCATCTTTTGGCATGAATATGGGCGTAAAAGAGGGTTAGTACAATTGCGTCAAGGACGTGGCGCTTGAAATCGTTGACATTTTCATCCTTGAAACAAAGTTACCACACTTGTGATAAAAATTAGTGTACAAAATTGAGTTTAGGTAGGAGTGGAGGGGATTAGATTAGCCTTACGCTTGCACCAAAAATGAAGTAGACACCTTGTAGAAAGGGAGCGGGAGAGAAGGGGGGGGGGGGGGGGGGGGGGGGGGGGGGGGGATTAGAATAACCAACATCGGAGACGAGTCGATGCGAGAGGAGGGCTTAGATT